>JASPKZ010004005.1:0-40210 GCA_030220185.1 Diploptera punctata | reverse complement strand
CTCATCTCATGTTAGGAAAAATAGTTTGTGTAATATTGGGTAGGCTTTCACGGCAGGTGTCTTCATTCCTGTTGGCTTTGTCTTTAGGGCTAAATGGCCGTGGTCTGGTTTTCTTAAAACTCAACGTTTCATCTACTACTGCGGTAGACATCGTCAGGAGATTCTGCGTGCTGTATGAACTCCTAAATCTTCACATGTAACCGACAGTTGAAGAGTTAGGAGTTCATACAGCACGCAAAATTCTCCCGACGGTGTATACCGCAGTGGTAGACAAAACGTTGAGTTTTAATAACGGCCATTTAGCCCGAAAGAAAAACCCAACAGGAATCAAAATTAGTTTGGTTGGCAACCCACATATGTTGAAAATGTGTGATTGATGAGATGTAGTGGGGTACTGCGATGCGGGCTCATGAATCCGAGCTAGATAAATACAAAAGGGCAGAAGGGTCCAAAGGGATGGTTGTAGTCCCTCCTCGTGGCCACGGGCTCAACACAAAAATAGTGGTGTGAGTAATGAGAGAATAACCTTGTGTACCGGACCCGGAAGACGATCTAGAACTCTCATAACACCGTAGAGCACACATCCATAATATACTGGGATAGTGCAATAGATATTCAGGTCGCGTTGCTCGGGCAGACCGCCTGCCCAGTCAATAAAGAGATAAAGAATTATTTTACTATAATTATTTATTTACTTTATTTATTTAGCCTGGTGGAGTTCATGTCATGCAGCCATCTGTTCCACTCACCAGGACAAACATATGTTACTTTAGAATATATCAATTACAATTAACTCTAAACATACTAATGCTCAGACTGGACCCACTTCAGCAACAAAACACGTCCTTACCTGGTGCACTGGGGGAATAGACGGTGGATATGCTCGACAGTCCTCCCGGCTAAGTCCAAGGGACATTAGTGGGGTCGGCAGGAGATGAGCGCCCTGTCGTACTATTTGCTTACCTGTGGGAGCTTGCGAGCTCCTAGCTGGCCCGTAACGGCAACAGGACACGTCCCTGGGGGGCGGACCAGGGCACGGCTCGGACCAGCGCAGTGGGGAGCAACTGTGCAGGCTCCCTGCTCAGCCTACGGGCTCGTGGACCAACTATGGGGTCGCCAGGAGATGAGTACCTGGATGTACTATAATCTCACACTTGTGGGGCTTGAGGATTCAAGCCCTAGCCAGTCTCACAACGGCTGCAGGATGCGTCCCGGGAGGTAAAACAAGGATCTGCGACAGCTAGGCTCAAGGAGCCCGTGAACCAATTGTGGGGTCATCAGGAATGAGCGACCTGATGTACTATGTACCTCAGCAGTTTCCCCTGAAGTTGCGACTCCAACACCTTCTCCATGAGGTGTTGGTTTCATTGTCTGTGAATTTGAACGTGATGTAGATAAGGGAGGACAAGAATTCTGGGACTTGGGAGTAGGGCCTTCTGGCCGAGGTATCCCAAGGGGTGGTGGAATGGGTCCAAATGTTAAATACTAAATTAAGATGTGATCATTAAGTAATAATATCTATAAGATTAAAATCGATGACATAATAATGTTAACGATAATTAAAATTAAGATTAAAACTAATAATACAATGTACATAAGCAAGATAAACTGTTTGGTACATTATCCCAATCTGATGTACATGAAAAAACTAGAGATATCCACCCATAGTAATTCTGCCCGAAGGCAGGTCCTTCACTGCAATCATAGCATTTTCATGCTATGCTTGCAGCTTTACTAGGGAATTGTGTAGGTGTGGTAGCTTCCCGTTGCTTTCCACACCTGTGAAGGATGATGATGATGATGATAATGATAATGGTAAGGATGATAATGATAAGGATGATGGCCGTATGATTTCGGGGACCGTTTGGGCCTTAAAGTTTTCCTGACATTTGTCTTACAGGTGAGGAAAAACCCCGATAAAAACCTCACCCAGAAAAACTGCCCCGACCGGGGATCGAACCCGGGCCCGCTGCGTGACAAGGCAGCACGCTACCTCGAGACCACAGCGGTGGACTACTAGAGATATAATAAACTAATTTGTTGATTAAATAATAATAATAAAAGCAAACAACTGAAAATACTTGTTAATCTTAATACTATTTTTATAAAATAAATGTATTTATTATTAATTTTTAAAAGAATGCTATCAGTGAGGTGTATAAGATGGTTATTAAATAACTCTTTAATTTGTTTTTGAACGATGTTGTAGATTGATAGTCTCTGGCATAGGGGGAAGGGAATTCCATGTTCTGGCAAGTGAAACTGTAAAAGATAGTGAACAATACACAGTGTGATGAAGAATATAAAGGACAATGTGCTGATGGGACCGAGTGTCTATGCTATGTGTGTCGGAGAGTTTAATGAAGTGGCGTGATAAATACGAATATTTAGTGTGTGTAGAATTTTTATTATATACAACGTTCCTCAATAGAGGATTGCCGCAAGAACAAAGTGATACAGACAATTAATTTTCGAAATTGATGAAATAAATGTTGTAAATACATTAAAAAATTTCAAATTGTAATTGAAATATACATACTATAAAAAATAAATTTTGTAAAGACGGATTTTTCAAATTGAAATTGACCCTCCAATGGCAGCGATGGCAATTTTAGAAACATACGCTCTGTTCAAGTCTAAAGAATTCCAAAATTAGCTAAGAATGTTGGTATAGTACCTCTTGCCCTAATCATCAATCCTGTAACAGTTATATATAATTGATATTTACCTTTGTAATAGTAAACTATTGGCTCATATATGCTTTCTTTTCACAGTCAACTTCCTCAGGTTGGTCATAGAAGGGATAGGAAATGTACTGTTGTACGAATCCACGATAATTCGGCGATATTTTTACATCAACCGGGTAAGCGCCATTTTTTAAAAATTGAGATCTTATTGTAATGTTGCACTGGCTCAAGAAGAATGTGTACGCAAATGTTTAGTGCCAAATCTTTAAATACATCCTTATTATTAGAGAAAAATGTAAAGGCCATCAGTCTATCAGAGATTATAAATTTTGCAACAAACGGGTATGAAACCAGATCTTCATAAATCCGATTGAGAGTCTTTCCACTTTTCAGCGGTTGCCCTTTTACCAGCCGGCTGCTGGCACTTCACATCCACATGTGCCAATCACAGAGGTAGATGATCAACAGCCAGTGTAGGGGTGACATGTGGTTAGCATGTCGAGTCCCCCAGCCGTTATAGCTGGTACCTCAACCTGCAGCCGCTACTTATTGTAGCTACCCAATTGCCTCACGATGCTGGGTGGGCACCGGTCCCATACTGGCCGAAATACCATGAGAAAATTTCTTCCCCCATGGAGACTCGAACCAGCGCAAGTCCGTAGCTCTGCGCCAAGGCTTCCTACCTTAACCGCTCGGCTACGGCGCGGGACATCTTCATAAATGCTAATCTAAATGTTGCATCATGCAGCCAAGCGGCAAATGCTCCCGCTCTTATATTGTTGATGCATAACTGTCAAACAAGGAAAATAACTTGCAATATTCAGTATTGTTAGAATAAATAGTGACGATGACTTTAAACTTTAAACGTACTTTCCTCGAAACTTACATAATGGCGCATAGCCGGTTGATGCATAACGGTGTAACATTGTCAAATTTGTGAATACCACAAATACGACGTGCACAAGAATTTGAGAGAAAACAGTATTTAAGACTGTAAATGGAGTATCACAATAATCAAAATGGGGCATTGCAATTGTTTCTACTAACATTTTCCTTAGAGCAAAATGGCAAACAGTTTCATTTGCATGTATTATTCAGAAGACAACATGTCAACAGAATAACTGCAGTTTAAACGGATTTTTGGAGAAGAGCTGCCAGAAAATCTCGACTCGAAAAAAAATCAGAAATACAGAATCTATAAAATGGAAGAATGCAGAAAGAAGTGAAATGGATGAGATTGAACAAAGAAGGCTAAAATGATATGGACACGTAAGAAGAATGCAGGAAGAAAGATTACCAAAGGCTGTCTATACATGGACAATTGAAAGGAGTAGCAGAAAAGGAAGACCAAAAACAACTTGAAAGAATAACATTCAAAATTCAATGAGGAAATTTTGGTGTGACAGATGAAGACACAAGAGAGATGAACAGACAGGTGAATGGAGAAGACTACATAACAATGAACTACATGATCTTTATAGGAAGCCAGATATAATAAGAACAGTTAAGTCTCGTAGACTGCGATGGGCAGGACATGTTGCACGTATGGGGAATGAAAGACGTGCATAGAAGCTTCTTGTAGGAAAGCCAGTTGGTAGACCAAGAATGAGGTGGGAGAACAACATTAACTATGATTTGAGGGAAGTACAATATACAGGGAATGATTGGAGGGCATTAGCTCAGGATAGGGATGTATGGCCCTCCATGGTATCTTTACCTTGTCGTGGTGGAGTGGCTTGTGTGCTTAAATGATCCTGAGAGCTATGCCGGCGGTAGCATTGCTGCCGATAGGGTTACCCATGCCGGACTGGTCGAAGGTGAAAAGCCAGACGAAATAAGTACCTTGGTCGAAAGAGTGACGATCTTTCACCGTAAAAATACAACCGTCAAGAAATGCGGACATGGGTTCTACTGGGGTAAAATTTTCCGGAGGTCAAATAGTCCCCCATTCGGTTCTCCGGGCGGGGACTACTTCAGGGAACCCATACCAAAGGCTCAAATACAAGGGACATGTTCCTAGGAACATGGAATGTTAGGACTTTATACAATTGCGGGGTACTAGAGATATTAACGCGGGAATTGGATAAATCGCCCTTGGATATAGTCGCTTTACAGGAAGTTAGGTGGGCTAGGAGAAGGTAGTCAGGAATCAGGAAGCTTTGCATTATACTACGGGGGTGCAGAAAGACCTGCATTGGGAACGGGTTTTTTAGTCAGAAGGAGAATCCTATCCGCTATCCGAGATATTAAGTTTGTTAGTGATAGGATATCATACATAATTCTAAAGGGTAAACGACATGATTTTATAATTGTAAATGTACATGCCCCCACAGAAGATAAAGATGACAAGATCAAGGATCAGTTCTATGACGAATTAGAATGCTTATTTGATAGCCTTTCACGATATCATCTGAAAATTATCTTAGGAGATTTTAATGCAAAAGTTGGGCGGGAAGATATATTCAAACCAACAATAGGCAAATTCAGTCTTCATGAAGATAGTAACGACAACGGGGTTAGATTAGTCACATTTGCCACATCAAAGAATCTCATTGTTAAGAGCACAACATTTCAGCATAAGGATACCTATTCATAAATACACCTGGACAACCCCAGATGGAGAAACTCGGAACCAGATAGATCATGTATTAGTGGATAAACGCTGGCACAGTAGCATCATCGATGTTAAATTAGTTGGAAGGACAGAGTGCATTTCGGATCATCAACTGGTCAGAGTGAAAATCAGACAACGGCTATCGCTTATGAGAGGAACAAACGCTAAAGATTATTCTGTAAAATTTGTATTAAAAAACTTGAAAAATGATGAAATGCTGCAAGAATACCAAACCAAAATTGCTAATAGATTTGAAGTACTGGAATCTTCAGATGACAATGTGGCAAACGAAGAAGAAACTGATATAAATAAAGAATGGGAGGCTATAAGAGATACTATTAAATTGTCAGCATCAGAAAACATTGGTTGTTAAAAAAGAGGCAAAACAACACATGGTTCGATGAGGAATGTGCCGACATCGTAAAGAAAAGAAAGCTAGCAAAAATGAAATGGTTACACGAGCCAAATGAGGTAAATTTAGAGCAATTGGGTAGTATTAGACGGGAAACCACCAAGTTACTAAAGAGTAAAAAGAGGGAATATTTGAGAGAGAAGATTAATGATCTTGAAATGAATGCAAAAAATAGGAACATTAGAGAATTATATCAGGGAATTAGTATAGAGAAGAAAGGGTTTCAGGCTAGAACAAACATAATTCGGAATGAAAATGGGGATATGATTGCAGATTCCAGGAGTATATTAAATAGATGGAAAAGTTACTTTAATCAGCTATTAAATGTACATACAGAACAGGACATTGAGGAGGATAATTTACAGACAGCAGAAATGCTAGTCACAGAGCCAAGTGCATTAGAGGTTGAAATGGCGATTGAAAAATTGAAGATGTATAAAGCATCAGGTTCAGATGAGATCCCAGCAGAACTGATAAAATCAGGGGGAGAAAAATTGATGGACAAGATACGCTGGTTGCTTAGTATGATTTGGGAAAAAGAAGCTCTTCCAGATGAATGGAAGGAATCAATTATCGTACCAATTTATAAGAAAGGAGATAAAACTGATTGCAACAACTACTAGGGGGCATCTCATTACTTTCAGCTTCGTACAAAATTCTAACAAATATATTAGTAAGCAGACTTACTCCCTATATTGATGACATTCTAGGAGATCATCAATGTGCATTTAGAAGAAACAGGTCTACAACAGATCAGATTTTTAGTATAAGACAGATTTTAGAAAAGAAATGGGAATATAATGGTACTGTACATCAACTATACGTAGACTTCAAAAAAGCATATGATTCAATTAAGAGGGAGAAGTTATATAGTATCCTGCTGGAGTTCGGAATTCCTAAAAAGTTAGTTAGACTTATACGAATGTGTCTAAATGGCACAAAGAGTAGGGTGCGTGTAGGCAAACAGTTTTCGGACACTTTTGAAATCCAGAATGGGTTGAAGCAAGGAGATGCACTATCTCCTCTACTATTTAATTTTGTACTAGAGCATGCCATTAAATCTTTAGAGAATGAGGAAGGCTTACAACTCAATGGTATTAATAAGCTGTTAGTTTATGCTGATGATGTAGTAGTATGTTGGCCGATAGCGAGGAGATACTAAAGGACAATACGCACACACTATTGAGTAACACTAAGAAATTAGGACTGGAAGTAAATATCAATAAAACTAAATATATGGTCACACGTAGAAATACATTATATAATGGAAATGGACAGCTAATGACAAATGAGGGAAATTTTGAGGAAGTGGCTGAATTCAAATACCTAGGAACAATAATCACAAATAGGAATGAGATGCACAAAGAAATTAAACATAGGCTCAATTCTGGAAATGCGTGCTATTATGCTTTGCAGAGACTCTTGATGTCCCAACTCCTTTCAAAAAACGTTAAACTGAAAATATATAAAACTATTATTCTACCAGTTATATTATATGGGTGCGAAACATGGACTCTTACTTTAAGGGAGGAAAGGAGATTACAAGTATTTGAGAATAAAGTTCTTAGGAACATTTTTGGACCAAAGAGAGATGAACAGACAGGTGAATGGAGAAGACTACATAACAATGAACTACATGGTCTTTATAGGAAGCCAGATATAATAAGAACAGTTAAGTCTCGTAGACTGCGATGGGCAGGACATGTTGCGCGTATGGGGAATGAAAGACTTGCATGGAAACTTCTTGTAGGAAAGCCAGAGGGAAAACGCCCAGTTGGTAGACCAAGAATGAGGTGGGAGAATAACATTAACTATGATTTGAGGGAAGTAGATTATACAGGGAATGATTGGAAAGCATTAGCTCAGGATAGGGATGTATGGAGAGCTTATGTCCGCGCGGCCATGAACCTACGGGTTCGATAGTGCCAGTGAGTAAGTAAGTAAGTAAGTAGGGATGTATGGAGAGCTTATGTCCGCACGGCCATGAACCTACGGGTTTGATAGTGCCAGTGAGTAAGTAAGTAAGATGAAGACACAAAGGACAGAAGAACGATGGAGAACTTTAATTAAGGGGAATTTGTGAATGTTTATTGCAAACTGATAGTCTATAAGTCCGTAGTCATTTATGCATTTTTTAAATTCATATTAATTACTAAGATTGGTTGGAGAAAATGCTGAATGATGAAAACACTCAAAATGAATGAATGAATTATTGAGAAGACTATGATCATCTTGATGAATATTTCAGGGCTGTAGGCCGTGGTCTTGAGGCTTGAAGCTCCCCGATGTTTCGCCAGACGCAGTCTCTGACGAAACGTCGGGGAACTACAAGCCTCAAGACCACGGCCTACAGCCCGGAAATCACATTCAAGGTCATCATAGCAACTCCAGCCGTGAAAGCCTAAGTCAATACATTGAGAAGATTGTTTTGCATGTGATGTTTTTATATATTCCAATTTAGATTGTTGCCCATAAAAACTCCTATGTTTTAAATAATTATTTCAGATTATATTACTACACACCATATATGGATAGTTGGAAATATCAGCAGGTATTCCTCCAACAATTCGGCCTTCATTGGCAACTTTTTCGATAGGATGTGGCGATTGTTCACCTAAAATAAAAAAGTTATAAATCACTTATTGTTAGTCCCAAAGCTTAACAAAGCATATTAATTCTAACTTTACAATGGATTAGGAAAAATCTGTAGTGAAGAGAGATAAAGAAGTAGCTCATAATGAAAAAATTATATTTCCGATTCAAATTGCATGACATTATTAAATTTCGAACGTAATATTGAAACTGGACCGCATTCTGCAAAACTGGATCAAGCCACAAGACAGCTGAACTGAGTAAAACACAATTAAAGTTAAATTCCAATCAAACATTCGCAAATATAAATAAATATTAGTTATTACTTCAACTAACACAATATCAATGAGCTTCCATTTATTAGAAAAATGGTAACTCAAACATTTATAATTATGAGATTTTAAACATGTTTGTTATTTCGTTCTTTGTGCAGAAAAATAAATGTGGCATATTCTGTTAGTGTCCACCGCTGTGGTCTCGAGGTGGCGTGCTGCCATGTCACGCAGTGGGCCCGGGTTCGATTGTCGGGAGGGACAGGTTCCTGGGTGAGATTTTTTCGGGATTTTTCCTCACCTGTAAGACAAATGTCAGGAAGCTTAGGGGCCAACGGTCCCCGAAAATCATCAGGCCATCATCATCATCCTTACCATTATCATCATCAACGTCATCATCCTTCTCCGGTGTGGAAAGCAATGGGAAGCTACCACACCTATAATTCCCTAGTAAAGCTGCAAAGCATAGCATGGAAATGCTATGATTGCAGTGAAAGACCTACCCTCCTCGGGCAGAATTACTATATATATATATATATATATATATATATATATATATATATATATATTATAACGTGGAATTAAATAAGCGTTATTGCTATAAAGTAAATATTTTTTTGAAGTGCTTACATGTAACAGAAACCACAAGATGTCAGCGGGACTAATGTCATGAATAGAGAATTCTCATTTAAGGAAGAAATATAAATATTTGTGCTAGGATTTGAATTGACGATTTTTTTCATGGTAATTTTTGGTGTCTGCTAGATGGAATCGGTGAATATTTGTAAAATATTGTCAAGGTTGTCAGTTTTCATACGCCTACAGGGTACACAAGAGTCTTTTCGAATACGATCTGCTCAAATAAAATCAGAGATATACAGCGTGTTTCTAAAGTCACTATCCATTTCAGTGAAGGAAGGCAATGATAGAAAACCAATGTTATTGTGTAGTTTTACACATATTCTACTGCATTTTTACATGACTGCCATCTAGGTGAAAATATATACTTCATCTTTCAGCTGTGAAACGAAATGTAGACCTTAATATTTAAACAGTAAAAGTTTCTGCTGCTTCTGTTATGCGATTCCGTAATCAAGCAGACATGAAAAGGACGTTTTGGTAGAGTGAAATTCAGAATTTTCCATACTGTGTTGAAAAGAGCATTCAACTCCCTACCGAGACGTAGGCTCGAATCTATGAACGCATTACACCGTAAAAGTCATTCTTTGCCTGTACTCTGCTGAGAAAGTTACATCCAAATACGTTTTCGCGTACTCAAAAATCTGTTCATGCGATAATAATTGTTGAAATTCCTAAGCTACCTGGCAAGGTGACTTAGCAGAGAAACGAATCGTGAGCAACCCGATGGGAACCGATGGTAACCGATGTAGTTTGAAACCTTGCCGCGTACCTTGCGGACCTTGAAGACTTCGATCATGTTTTCGGTATACCCGAAGAGGAATTTGATAGAGTCTACCAAAGAATTTAACTAGAAGAACAGGAGAATCGGCGTAATATTGCGCGACGCAGACGTCGTCGTATACGGTATTATTTGCGGGACGTAAGCGTAAATGCGTTCCTCTAGCAGACGAAAATAACGGAAGTGGTTTGATCGCCGGGCCAGCAGCCGGCTGGTAAAAGGGCAACCGCTGAAAAGTGGAAAGACCCTCAATCCGATCGGTTTTATCGCTGAGAATTCTGGGTAATTTCTTGCCAATATTACAAAAACTACTTTCATGCATAACCAGTTAGTGGGTAGCTAATTCAATCTTTGCACTTGCTCGCGGAAAGTCAGCTCACGAGTGATTGGAAGTAATTGGAGATACTAAAGGCCAACACGCACACACTATTGAGTAACACTAAGAAATTAGGACTGGAAGTAAATATCACTAAAACTAAATGTATGGTCACACGTAGAAATTCAGTATATAATGGAAATGGACAGCTAATGACAAATGAGGGAAATTTTGAGGAAGTGGCTGAATTCAAATACCTAGGAACAATAATCACAAATAGGAATGAGATGCACAAAGAAATTAAACATAGGCTCAATTCTGGAAATGCATGCTATTATGCATTGCAGAGACTTTTGATGTCCCAACTCCTTTCAAAAAACGTTAAACTGAAAATATATAAAACTATTATTCTACCGGTCATATTGTATGGGTGCGAAACATGGACTCTTGCTTTAAGGGAGGAAAGGAGATTACCAGTATTTGAGAATAAAGTTCTTAGGAAAATTTTTGGACCAAAGAGAGATGAACAGACAGGTGAATGGAGAAGACTGCATAACAATGAACTACATGGTCTTTATAGGAAGCCAGATATAATAAGAACAGTTAAGTCTCGTAGACTGCGATGGGCAGGACATGTTGCACGTATGGGGAATGAAAGACGTGCATGGAAGCTTCTTGTAGGAAAGCTAGAGGGAAAACGCCCAGTTGGTAGGCCAAGAATGAGGTGGGAGAACAACATTAACTATGATTTGAGGGAAGTAGATTATACAGGGAATGATTGGAAAGCATTAGCTCAGGATAGGGATGTATGGAGAGCTTATGTCCGCGCGGCCATGAACCTTCGGGTTCGATAGTGCCAGTGAGTAAGTAAGTAAGTTTTTGCTGATACGCTTGGCCGTTCATGACATGCATCATCACACACACTGTCGGTACGCTTCAATTTGTTTACAAGTAGACGAATGTGTGCCTTATTGGAGCTGGTTTGCAGAATTTATGGATAAATTCAGCTCTGGCGTCTTCATATGAGAATCCGCGTTCACAAACAATGGCAAAAGTTTATTCTGTGCTAAATATGTTGCACAAAGCTAACAGTGACACTGAGCTACAAGCCGGAGGGTCAAGGGTTCAAGTCCCGTTGGGGTCAGGATTTTTAAACTGACCCAAACCCTCTGGCGGCACTACGGCCCTAGGGTCGACTCAGCCTCTAACGGAAATGAGTACCAGACGCTTGTTCTGGGGGTAAAGGTGGCGGGCTGGCAACCCGGCTGACATAAAGTGCCGATTGTCTAGAAAAAGTGGAGTCTCAACCTCCTACTACCCCAAGGGCCTCCGGGCCTGTTGTGGGATCACTTTGCTTTACTTTACTTTACTTTACTTTACTTTACTTTACTTTACTTTACTTTACTTAAGCTAACTGTGAATGCAAAGAAAAAAAATACTAGTGGAATGTAGGCTTTCACGGCCGGTAATCATGATTATAAAAGATTCCGGGCTATGTGGCCGTGGTCTATAACTGGCGTTTCTTCCAGACGTTTCTCCCTCAACTGCGGAGGGCATCTTCAGTGGCGAGCGCTTACAGCTGTTGTTTCCCTGTCGTAGACTCGACTGCGAATGAAGCTTGAAGCGCTTGCCACTGAAGATGCCCTCCGCAGTTTGAGGGAGAAACGTCTGGAAGAAAAGCCAGTTATAGACCACGGCCACATAGCCCGGAATCTTTTATAACCAAAAAAAATACTAGTTTTTATGGAAATGGATAGTGACTTTATAGACACCCTGTATAATTTTTAATGATGAGCTACCTTTTATTCCTCTTTGCATCCAACTCATTACTGAACAATACACTGTGCTGATAAAAATTAAGAAAAACAAACGAATTAAATTTTTCTGTAATTTACCTGTGGAAAAGAGGAGTAGAAAGCACAAAGCAAACGCCAATCCAAACATGGTTCTACAGCGTCCGAGAACTTGATATCTTGTGATCAGTTAACTTCCAACTCACAAAATAATTAAGCTCCTAACATGTATCTACTCTCTTTAAGATAAAGCGTATTGACGTCACACTTATATGCAATTATGCATGACTCATACGCAAGAGGCAAGTTTGTACCTGAATTGGCCACTTTATATTCAATTACGATAAACAAAGATAATAGATACGTCAAAATTAGAATTCTATAGAAAGAGATTATTGAGAAAGCGATGTGAAGTCCAAAAGGTATTATAAATCGATTACTCAAAAGATTGTAGAAATTTTAATCAGACAATAAAGAAAGTCAATTTCAGGAACAGAACACTTTTCTTTCTTCACCATGGTATTTCTACATATCACATGCTTCCGGACTTTAAAGTGACGCGATCTGTAGGGAGCGGATGTTTAAGATTTATATCACATAAATAAAACCATAATTAAGAGCATTTTAATGGTCCTGAAGTCTGGCAAATTCCTACCAGAGAAGCAAAAAGAATTTTAAGTACAAAAATTGATGTTTTAAGAAGATCAGATGGAAAAGCTAGAATGAATAGAATACGAAATAAAGAAATAAGGGAAATTATGGGTGTAGAAGAAGGAGCCGGACATCACAGACATTATAGAAAAGAAAAGATTACAGTGCTATGGCCATGTCAAAAGAATGTCAGAGCAAAGATTGCCTAAAATTGTTATGGAATGGAAAGGAGGAAGAGAGGAAGACCGAAGAAAACTTGGATAGAAGGGGTACAAGCAGCTATCAGAGGATTGGAGAAAGATCAATGGATGGACAGAGAGGAATGGCGTTTGGTTTCCGGAAGACGGCTGCAGCTGCCATGATAGCTGATGATGATGATGATGATGATCACATAAATAATTTATGACCACGCAAGGGCATGGAGAGCCTCCTCGAATGAGGGACCAACTCAATAAGGAGCATCTCCGAGAAAAAAAAATATATATATATATATATATATATATATATATATTGACGCGTTGTAGTAGCGTCATTTAAACTGCGCGGACCGGCGAGAAAAACCTCGCATTGGTGGACTGGATTGGCGAATAGTCAATCGCGAGTCGTGGAATCCACCGAATTTTCTTGGCAAATCGCCAGAGAATTCTACGAACATCTATTCCCCCGTTCGAGAAACATCGAAGACGGGAGGGCTCCATGTAGAAACATCTCGTTCATGGACCTGGAAATTTCCGTCTACTCGCCTATAAATATGTGGTGAGAGCGGAACGAACCCCAGTCCTGCATCGGATGGCGAGAAGTTAAATTGGAAGCTACTAAAGATAGAAGGGATAGAAATAGTAAAATTTTTATTATTATTTTTTCATTATTAATTAAAAAGGTTGAGGAAGGATTGTGTCTGCAACTGTGTTATAAGTGATAATCTTGTAAAATTTAAAAGAAGAATAGTTGTTAAATCAAATTGTGTTTGAAGATTTAGTGATAATTGTGGAGAAGGAAATAAAGTGAAAAGGAAAATTTTACATAACTGTGTACTTATTTAAGTCCAAATAAGTTAAAGGAAAACCCCGTGCTATCTGCGACAATATATATGTGTGTGTATGTGTGTGTGTGTGTGTGGTGTGTGAGTGTGTGTGAGTGTGTGTGAGTGTGTGTGTGTGTGTGTGTGTGTGTGTGTGTATGTGTGTGTGTGTGGTGTGTGTGTGTGTCCCGCGCCGCAGCTGAGTAGTTAAGGCAAGAAGCCTTGGCGCAGAGCTACGGGACTTGCGCTGATTCGAGTCATCATGGGGGAAGACATTTTCTCATGGAATTTCCGCCAGTAAGGGACCGGTGCTCACCCAGCATCGTGAGACATTTGGGTAGCTACAATAAGTAGCCGCTCCAGGTTGAGAAAACCAGCTTTAACGGCTGGGGGACCCGACATGCTTACTACATGTCACTACTACACTGGCTAGATGATCGACTACCTCTGTGATTAACACATGTGGATGTGAGGCCAGCAGCCGGCAGATATATATAAAGACTTGATAAGAAAAATAAATGCCCGGAGGAGATTTGAAACCGGACCTCTGGATTGGTACTCCAGCGTGGTATCCATTACACCACTAGGCAAATCGAATACAAACATTTATTTTTCTTACATATATATTCTCCATTATTATAAGATGTAGCGATAACTCGGTCTTCACTGCCACCTGGTAGCTACTATAACAAGTAAGCAAATTAAAGAGAATATTTTTACTTCATAGCAGTGACGCTTTATCGATGTTATAATTATTTTTTTGACATTCGGCAATGCAAGCTTAATATGACATGATAAGAAAAATAAGTGCCTGGAAGGAATTTGAATCCGGATCTCTGGATTGGTACTCCAGCGTGCTATCCAATACACCATCTAATAATATATATCACTGTAATAATCAAATGCTTCACTTGTTGGACCCTGGTGTATTCGTTACGGTCT
Source organism: Diploptera punctata (assembly GCA_030220185.1). Taxonomy (NCBI): domain Eukaryota; kingdom Metazoa; phylum Arthropoda; class Insecta; order Blattodea; family Blaberidae; genus Diploptera; species Diploptera punctata. The sequence goes on along the minus strand of JASPKZ010004005.1, from coordinate 25,490 downwards.
TATTCCAGCATACCATAATCAAGATATTTGTCATTTTGGTGTAAAACCAAGAATATATCAAGGCAATATATTTTATAATTTTTTGTCATAATTATCTTTGGTGTAGACTATAGTAAGATGAATATTGGAATATCTTTAAAAATGTATTTCATGAGAAAAGCCTCAAAAGCTATTTTCCTTCCGAATTCGCTAAAAAAAAGGTTAAAAAAACTAATTAAGTGCTTTAACTAAGATGATAAATAATTGAGGGGGATGTTGTCCTCTGAATCTAAGGATCAAAGAAGACACGCTTCTAATCATCGAGGTGGAAATTGGATTTGTTTGAAATAATCCGAGTTTCCAGCTACGCCATAAAACGTAATGCCGCTGTTTGCCTGGTGTTGTGTAAATTAGGCTTTCAATTGAAGGGCTTGAAACCCTGGATGCCGGAGGACATATTAATAGTAAACTAAACTCTGCTCCAGGGACGTTTGGTCACGGATGTTGGACAAGGCTACAGCTGACACATTGCCAATTAGCCTTCACAGATGCGTTCCAAAGCTTGCCTTCAGTAAATACCATCCTTCAATCTATTTGATGTAACATTTTTACAATTACAGATAATTTATTCTGAAATTGAATTAGCATCGTGTGCCAAGAATTATATTTATATATCTTAACCCATTCACTTAAGGTTTAAATGCTCAAAGCATTTCCCCAGAAATCGGATTGAAGTCACCGTAAATGATATTGTTTATTTTCAGACATTCAAAACGAGCAAAATGTAACGGTACAAAAAAGGTCCGCGACAGCATATGTTTATCTTTTACAGATAACACATCAATAGCCATATTTTTCGTTCATTGATGCCAAGGAGATCGGGATAGATAGATTCCCGGGCAAACATATGCTGCCATACCAATCATCCGATTGTCATTGGGCTTTTTACAAAAGTTGAGGTTTTCCAGGGAAGGTTATAGGTTATAAGAGAGTTTTAATGCTCAAGCCATTCACCCATAAAAATCACCTTCTTTAATGAAAAAACATAAAAAAAAGTCGCTTTTGAAAGCTTAAATGGCTTACGCTGCCTAAACTATAACAAATACACAAAATTATTGTACACAGTATTGAATATGTCGAAAACCTCTACAGAAAAGTCCGCGACAGCATATGTTTATGTTTCAAGGATAACTTTAAATAACCATTTTTGTCTTTCATTGATGCCAAGAAGATCTGGATAAGTAGATTCTTGGGCAAGCGTAGCAGCGCACGGCGGGTATTCTCTTATGGATAACTCAAAATAACGAATTTTGTTAATTAAATAAAAATAAAACGTAGTTCTATTTGATTTTCATATTTATTATATAATTCAGTGACAGCTGTTTCGGTACACTGTACCTTCTTCAGACATGTTAACAAATTATAATTTGTTATTTACTACGTTTTATTTTTATTTAATTGATAAATATGGATTTTCATCAAGTAAACACCAACTCAATTGATTAACGAATTTTGTCTTTCAGCTTATTTATGCCAAGTACATCTGGATGCGTAAATTCCTGGGCAACGCCGAATAATCAACACGGGGTATCTAAAAATAATAACGATATAAATTATATTTATTTTTCCTTTTACTTATTCAACTAAATGCAAAAACACGTTATCATGTATTTAGGTGTAGCAGCGCACGCCAGATATTAACTAGTGTTTTATAAAACTCCTATCTAGTATCCCTTCTTGTTTTGTTATTTAATGTTTTATGTATAGTCTTCTTCTTCTTCCTTCCAAGTATGAGGCCAAGGCCTATTACGATCCTATAGAAAATTTTCCCTCCAGCGTTTCATAGGACTGCCCAGAGATCTTCGTCCTCTTGGTATATAATTATAAACAGCTTTGGGAAACCGATTTGAACTCATTCTTTCAAGACGATATTTCCAATTTTGGTACTGTTTAATACATTCCAAAATTGGCGTAGTCTTCAATTCTTTTAAGATATTGGTTTTCCTATTCCGATCCCATCTGGTGTAACCCGCTGTTCTGCGCATGAATCTCATTTCACAAGCCGTTATTCTGCTTTCATGTTGTCTTTTTAGTGTCCATGCTTCACTACCATAGGTCAACACTGGTCTAGCCAAACTGTTATATAAACGTAATCTGGTGTTTGGTTTCATAACTTGATTAATAATTACCAAACTTTTATTAAAACTAGTAATTTTTTCGGGGATATCCTTTTCATCCCAGATAGAGATATAATATCCAAGATATTTAAATTGATTAGATCTCTCTAAAATTTTATTCTGGAAACAGATTTTACTTTGTATGGGGTCCTTCCCATGAAATGCCATAATTTTAGTTTTGTTAATTGATATTTCCATACTAAATTTGGCAGCTATTTTTTGTAAATTATAAATTAATCGTTGCAAATCATTTTCGGAAAGTGCCAGAAGAGCTAAATCGTCTGCAAAAAGAATAGCATCGAGTTTGAGGTTCCTATTGATGGTTACGCATGTAATTTGAAATTTCGACAGTTTCATATTTATATCTCTTTCAGTTTTTGTGTTTATAGTAAAATAACCCGAATAATTCGAAATTGTAATTATTTGATTTTTATTTGTGTGTAATTTTCTCTCGTAGCTATGATATTTATGCAGGTAAATCCCAACAAATTTAATGGGATTCAGCTTTAGGCTATGAACTATAAATTGATTAGTGAACTATACTTACATTGTATGAAGTATTCAGCTCCCGGCTAAAAAATCATGTTTATTAATAACAGAATATTACATCGGTGTCCCTGTCGCTAGTTATTTATTTTTCATTTATAGTTTAATTAAAACCAATTCGTTCCTCTACGGGAAATGGATGTTTCCCTAATGGAAGTGTTTTTAACTATAATAAATTGACTATGCTTATGTCCTTACAGATGACAGCGAGGGGCATGTAGTTAGTATATCGCCTCGAGGAGACATGTAGTAGAAAACTAAAACATTATTCGTATAGGTGAAGGTCGATTAAATTTTGCTGAGAGACATTTTTATTCAGACTTGAAATGTTTACGAGCCCGAAAATAGACTCAGGATACAGGGTTTGACGTTCATCCAAGAGGATTTGTTCCTTGGATTTTTCCATCCAAAAATCCATCGAACCACCAGGGTTTGAACTCGCGACCCTCGGGAATATAAGAGAGAAACATAAAAACATATACCACCCCGGTTATATTCGTTACGCAAATATATATATATATATATATATAGAAAGTATATCAATAAAACTAAATATATGGTCACACGTAGAAATACTACATTATATAATTATTGAAATGGACAGCTAATGACAAATGAGGGAAATTTTGAGGAAGTGGCTGAATTCAAATACCTAGGAACAATAATCACAAATAGGAATGAGATGCACAAAGAAATTAAACATAGGCTCAATTCTGGAAATGCGTGTTATTATGCATTGCAGAGACTCTTGATGTCCCAACTCCTTTCAAAAAACGTTAAACTGAAAATATATAAAACTATTATTCTACCAGTTATATTATATGGGTGCGAAACATGGACTCTTACTTTAAGGGAGGAAAGGAGACTACAAGTATTTGAGAATAAAGTACTTAGGAAAATTTTGGACCAAAGAGAGATCAACAGACAGGTCAATGGAGAAGACTACATAACTATGAACTACATGGTCTTTATAGGAAGCCAGATATAATAAGAACAGTTAAGTCTCGTAGACTGCGATGGGCAGGACATGTTGCGCGTATGGGGAATGAAAGACTAGTATGGAAGCTTCTTGTAGGAAAGCCAGAGGGAAAACGCCCAGTTGGTAGACCAAGAATGAGGTGGGAGAATAACATTAATTATGATTTGAGGGAAGTAGATTATACAGGGACTGATTGGAAAGCATTAGCTCAGGATAGGGATGCATGGAGAGCTTATGTCTGCGCGGTCATGAACCTACGGGTTCGATAGTGCCAGTGAGTAAGTAAGTAAGTATATATGAAAGTTTTCTTGGGTTTTCCGCATCTTGGATTCAAGTTCGGCCTCTGGCCACTTATTCCGACGTTTCGGCATGATCCCACATGCCATTATCAAGGAATGATAAGTTCGAGTCACAGGTTTAGGTCTTATATAATTAAACAAATAGAGTTTTCGCTGTGGTCCGTTTCCGAGGACGTACACCCATCCAAAGTTTAACTACATAAGAACTAAACCTTGGATGGGTGTACGTCTTCGGAAACGGACCACAGCGAAAACTCTATGTATTTTATTATATAAGACCTAAACCTGTGACTTGAACTTATCATTCCTTGATAATGACATGTGGGATCTTGCCGAAACGTCGGAGTCAGTGGCCAGAGGCCGAACGTGAATCCAAGACGCGGAAAACCCAAGAAAACTTTCATATTCATACTTATATTCTCGAAAATCTGCAATATAACATATATATATATATATATATATATATTAATGGCAAAGCCCATTATTGAGCCATAGCCTCTTTCCTCGTTTTTTTATATATATATGTACATATTATATATTTAATTCGTTAAATTTAGAGTAAATCAAAATACATTATAAATATTAATTGTATTGTATTCATAACTTGTAATCGTTTTTATATATATATATATATATATATATATATATATTGTAATTTAGATTTAAGACTATTTTTTTTTGTTTGTATTTTTTTTAAACCTGGTTGAGTGGTAGACAAGGCCTTAAGGCCTTAACTCTGCCAGGTAAAATAAAGCTATTATTATTATTATTATTATTATTATTATTATTATTATTATTATTATTATTAATAGACCAAGTTAGTTTTTAGTTATCTTATTTGTCCAAAGATGGCATGAGTGGCATGCGGTCAAACACACTAACTCAATGAGACATCTAGCAAGCAACTAAGGTATTACTAGGATGTTTGAGATCGGTCGGTAAATTTTGTTTAGAGGCCTCTTTGTTCAAGCTTAAGGATCTTTTTACGAGCCTGAAAATCTTCAGACTCGGGATCCACGGCTTAAAGTCCCTCCTGCAGAACTTCCTCCTTGGATTTTTCCATCCTAAAAAAATCCATCGACCGGGGCCGAGTTTAAACCAGCGAAACCTAGGAACCAGGAGCAGAATATATATTTTCTTAATTACAGATAAAAAAATAATATATTGTTTATTTAGCAGGTTTCACAGCGTTTCACAGCATATTTTCCGCGCCCAATTAATCTACTGTCATTCTCCTCCACATCTATCTGTCATTCCAATCTCCACCATCCAATCATTTCTCCCTCGTGTTGCTGAACACCATCAACTCAAATTACTTTTCTACCAAGTGGCACCCATTGTAGTATATATAATATATACGTTATAAGTATGTGTGTATGGGGGGGGAGAAGGCGCAGTGTAAATCCAAGAGATTTAGTTCAGCAAGGTGGAAATGGGACCGTCAAAGGGTGAAAATAATTTCAATACTTAGGTGTCAAAATTATCAAAACTTCTATGCATTTAGATGATGTTAAGCCTGGAGTAAACAAAGGAAAACCGCCAACTTCAATTCTTATAATTTACAAAGTAGATCACTTTTTTTCATTCCATAGACGCAGTTCTATCCCTCGCCCTATAGGTACTTTTACGTGCCACACGCCATCCGGACCTTACAGTAACATGACCTGCCGAGAGAGGGATTGTAACTAGATTATATATCACACACATACCTTTCTGACCACACAAGGACACGGGAAATATATTATTTTTTGTCAAAACATTAAACATTTCAAATAAGATTTTCGTTTAAAATAAATAATAGTTTAAAAAATTAAACAACACGCAAGATTAGAAAACCGAACTAAAAAATTGAAAAAAATAATAATTTCCAAACGCTTGGGATAAAATTAAAGTGATCAACAAAAAAATCATCTCCAACACATCTAGAATAAAGCTAGAGTTATCTATAAAAAAAATAATTTTACAATTAAAAGCGTGGGGTGCTCTATATAAATTAATATATTTGATAATAAACAGATATTGGTAAAAGTAAAGTATCTAAGAAGAAAACGTAAAAACCATAAAAAAACACCCCACGCTTTTGATGGTAAAATTATTTTTTCATTGTACATAACTCTAGTTTTATTCTAGATGTGTTGGAGATGATTTTTTTGTTGAGCCACTTTAATTTTATCCCAAGCATGTTGAATTTTTTTTTCATCTTTAATTCGGTTTTCTAATAAAGCGTGTTGTTTTGGTTTCTTTAAACTTTTATTTATTTTTTTATCTTTTAGTTTGGTTTTCTAATAAAGCGTGTTGTTTTAGTTTTTTAAATTATTATTTATTTTTATAATTTTTAGTCTAATTAATTCTCATAAATCGGAATCCCATGAAAATTTAATTGCTTAATACTCTTCTAAAAAATCCTCCGGGCCGGATTTGAACCAGCGACCTATAGATTACTGAAATTATATACCACTACAGTCCACCGCTCTACCAACTGGGCTCTTACAACGATTGATTAAAAAGTCGATAAGTCCGCAACCTATTTTACCGGTTTTTATTTTTTGATTTTCTGATGATTCTGGCCAATATTTTAGAAAAAAAATGAAATTATTGTATTGTCATTGGTCCTTTACAAGTACAAAGTTTCAAGTCTATCTAATGTTTTTAAGTGGGTGAAAATCGTGTTCAAATATTCCGTTACATAGACAGACACAGGTCAAGCTAATATAAAGCGTGTAAAAACAATACATTACTTATGACTTATGAGAAAGGATATATAGCAGTTTCACGGTCTATGGGAATGTTTGCTGATCTGTGCATAAGAATATGTATACATTTTCAGAAGAAGGCAAAGATTGTTAAATTTCTTTACGGTGATTTTTTCTTTCTATAAATAGACTAGGCCTATAACTAAATATTATGTTATTAGACATTCTTTTCATTAATTACTTAATTTTATATGCACGTTCATTTATTTAACGAAACCACAATCTCTCTATTAACAAAAGACTGAATAAAAAAATCTGACATCGCCAAAGGTAATTCCATTATGATATTCTTTTGAAATTCATTAACACAAAGGAAAGCAGCTTATAATGAGTATTTTTTATATTCTACAGAAAGCACAATGAAAAAGAAATCAAACTTTAAAACTATGCAGATACCGAAAAATCGCATTACGAAGTAAACATTATTATTATTATTATTATTATTATTATTATTATTATTATTATTTATTATTATTATTATTATTATTATTATTATTATTATTATTATTTATTTTATTATTATTATTATTAATGATTCAATTAAGAGGGAGAAGTTATATAGTATCCTGCTGGAGTTCGGAATTCCCAAAAAGTTAGTTAGACTTATACGAATGTGTCTAAATGGCTCAACGAGTAGGGTGCGTGTAGGCAAACAGTTTTCAGACACTTTTGAAATCCAGAATGGGTTGAAGCAAGGAGATTCACTATCTCCTCTACTATTTAATTTTGTACTAGAGCATGCCATTAAATCTTTAGAGAATGAGGAAGGCTTACAACTGAATGGTATTAATAAGCTGTTAGTTTATGCTGATGATGTAGTACTACTGGCCAATAGCGAGGAGATACTAAAGGCCAACACGCACACACTATTAAGTAACACTAAGAAATTAGGACTGGAAGTAAATATCACTAAAACTAAATATATGGTCACACGTAGAAATACATTATATAATGGAAATGGACAGCTAATGACAAATGAGGGAAATTTTGAGGAATTGGCTGAATTCAAATACCTAGGAACAATAATCACAAATAGGAATGAGATGCACAAAGAAATTAAACATAGGCTCAATTCTGGAAATGCAAGCTATTATGCATTGCAGAGACTTTTGATGTCCCAACTCCTTTCAAAAAACGTTAAGCTGAAAATATATAAAACTATTATTCTACCAGTTATATTATATGGGTGCGAAACATGGACTCTTACTTTAAGGGAGGAAAGGAGATTACGAGTATTTGAGAATAAAGTTCTTAGGAAAATTTTTGGACCAAAGAGAGATGAACAGACAGGTGAATGGAGAAGACTACATAACAATGAACTACATGGTCTTTATAGGAAGCCAGATATAATAAGAACAGTTAAGTCCCGTAGACTGCGATGGGCAGGACATGTTGCACGTATGGGGAATGAAAGACGTGCATGGAAACTTCTTGTAGGAAAGCCAGAAGGAAAACGCCCAGTTGGTAGACCAAGAATGAGGTGGGAGAACAACATTAACTATGATTTGAGGGAAGTAGATTATACAGGGAATGATTGGAAAGCATTAGCTCAGGATAGGGATGTATGGAGAGCTTATGTCCGTGCGGCCATGAACCTACGGGTTCGATAGTGCCAGTGAGTAAGTGAGTAAGTAAGTAAGTATTATTATTATTATTATTATTATTATTATTATCATTATTATTATTGTGGGATAAGAATACAAGTAATAAAAATAAAATGAATATATAATCATCGAGTATCATACAATTGTTAAAAGCATCATTACTTATGGAGCAGAACTTTGGCCATTAACAACAAAAACAAATAAGTATATTTTGGCAACGGAAATGGATTTCAAGAAGAGAACAAATTAGGAACTCAGTTATAAGGGAGAAAATGAAGATTGAAGACATTATTTTAGATTATATTAAAACTCAGCAATTAAGATGGTACGGACATGTCCAGCGAATGGAAGAGGATCGACTATCAAAATCTGTTTTGGGATGGAAACCTGAGGGAAGACGAGGCAGAGGAAGACCTAAAACCTCCTGGAGTCAGGGAATATATTTATACATGAAAGATATAACCTGGATATTGGATGGACCGATAAAATTGGCTATTAGGAATCGGACGATGTCAAAGACATTAATCAACCGATGACCTATCTATTAATAATAATAATAATAATAATAATAATAATAATATAATAATAATAATAATAATAATAATAATAATAATAACAATAATAATAATAATATTATTATATAAATAATAACAATAATAATAATACTTATTATTACTATTACTATAGTATTACTATTATTATTATTATTATTATTATTATTATTATTATTATTATTATTACTATTATTATTATTATTATTATTATTATCATCATTATTATTGTTATTTAGAAGAAGAAGTAGAACAAGAATTGACAATAAATTATACAATTATTAATGCAATCCTCAGGGGTCCTCATCTAGGGGATATGTGGATGGCGACCACAAGGTGCCCAAGCTGAGCAAAACATTTCTTCCACTTACTTGTGTTTTGCACTCTTTTAACTTTACTATCTAACCTATCTTGGTTAACTCTTGTTTTTTCGACCCCGACGCTATTAGGGCATCCGAGGGCTAGGGAGTCTTTCCTTTCTTCCATTTCTTCTTTCCTTTATTTTCTTTTCTTCTCCAGAAAAGCCTGACTAGAGGCTATAAGATGGCACCCCATCACTGGTCTTGCCTTCCTTTGGCCAGCAACCAATCGAAGGGACTATTATTATGCTTTCAAGTCTTATACGATAATTTCCCGAAATAACGCTGGAGGGAAAATTTTCTATAGGATCGTAACAGGCCTTGGCTTAATACTTGGAAGGAAGAAGAAGAAGAAGAAGAATTATTAATGCAATAAAAATTTGTGTAAAAAATTGCTGTATCTAAAATTAAATTGGAAAACATACATCAGAAGAAATTAAAGTAACAAAAGACCTTCATCACCCACATTATTTAAGATAGGCCTATGTATATCTATCTCTATCTATCTATATTAAATATCTATATATATATCTATCTATCTATCTCTATACCTCTCTATCTATATATATATATATATATATATATATATATATATATATAGTAATAATAATAATAATAATAGATTAATATAGTAATAGTAATAATAGTAGGCCTATAGGCTATATATATATATATATATATATATATCTACCTATCTATATACTGGAGCAAAAAATGCTCAGGAATGAGAGTACCAATTGAAGATGGATCAACAGATACCATTTGCGGATGATCAGATAATAATTGATCAAAAAAACGAAGATATGGAGTTTATGTTCAGAAAATTATAGGACGAATACGATAACTGGGTTTGAAAATAAATTTAGAAGAAAACATTTTATAACGGATGTGCAGTCGAACACGAAGATTTAATATTTGAAGATCAAAAGGGGTATATTAGAGGATGTGAAGAATTTGAGTATCCATCCATAAATAATTCTGCTCGAAGGCAGGTCCTTCACTGCAATCATAGCTTTACTAGGGAATTGTAGGTGTGGTAGCTTCCCGTTGCTTTCCACACCATAATATGCAATATAAATATATTTCATGCCAAATTTTCATCACTCTGTATAAGCTTTCCTATTAATACGCTAAGTTTGTACAGTACTATTTCTTTGATGTATTAATATCTTCACAGATGTTAATTGAGCAGAAGATGTAGAGGGAATATAAAACGCTGCGCGTGGAGATGGACAAATATTCTCTTTGACAGTAGCAGTCAAGTTTGTAGAGCGTGATGTGGATAGGAATTATCACAGGTGTTTTTATTGTGAAACAAAACTGGAGTGATAACAGAGACAGAGATAGTACAACTGTCAGACACACGCTCATACATGTCAGCTCATCTTACAGCTGCATTTCTCTGTGTCAATAGAGATTACATTCTATCTAATAGCTATACAGAGTGTCATCAAAATATTTAAAGAAACAATAATTAATATTATGAAAATATGGGAATTCTTATAGGATTTTTATAGAAGCAGCAATTAATATTATTAAAATACGGTGATTCTAATAGGATTTTTATAGAAACAGTAATTGATATGATCCAAATACGGGGATTCTTATAGGAATTTTATAGAAACAGTATTAATTATTGTTATTATTATTATTATTATTATTATTATTATTATTATTATTATTATTATTATTAGGATTATTATTATAGGATTTTTATAGAAACAGTAATTGACATTATGAAAATATGGGAATTCTTATAGGAATTTTATAGAAACAGTAATAATAATAATAATATAATATTATATTATTATTATTATTATTATTATTATTATTATTATTATTATTATTATTATTATTATTATTATTATTATTATTATTATTACTATTATTATTATGATAAGACGGGGATTCTTATAGGATTTTTATAGAAACAGTAATTGATATTACGAACAGACATACAACCAGGAAAAATAAGTTACTAATATATAATTCAATAGTGAGAAATACTGTCACATATGGAGCTGAAGTTTGGAAATTCAACAAAAACTTAGAACAAAAACTTATGCCGATGGAAATGGATTTCTTGAGGAGAGCAGCAAGATGTTCAAAATTAGACAAAATAAGAAATACTGTCATAAGAGAAAAATGAATACTGGTTATTCAATACTAGATTATATACGGTATAAACAATTAAATTGGTATGGGCACGTACGACGAATTCAAGAAGAAAGATTACACAGGAAAACATTGGAATGGTGTCCACCTGGAAGAAGCAGGAGAGCAAGACCTCGAAACTCGTGGATGCAGGAAATATGAACTTGAACGAGAGCAAAAGGATGGGGGGACATGGATTGGATGGAGAGAGGCGAGTGGAGAAGAAAAATAAAACTTTAGGCACAGAAAGATGTGTAAACATCAAAATTCTGTATATAAATAAAATTATTATTATTATTATTATTATTATTATTATTATTATTATTATTATTATTATTATTTTTAATAATAATAATAATAATAATAATAATAGTATAACTATTATTTAGATTCAACATAAGTACAATTTTAAGTAAACAAGTTTATACGTAATAATAGGCTCTTTGCACATCAGAAATTGCTCACACACACGGCTATCAATACTTGCAGGACTCCATAAAAGGAGGATGCTATGGTTTGGAATAACAGGTGAGGAGGATCGTGAGGCAATATGGCTGATTACCCGTATCAGCTATCAGCACAAATATTGACTCAGTGATACACGGCCTGATGCAAATAACTGGAACAAGCTTACATGTTTGTTTGCATTTACCTGTTCACAAGGCGGCTTTACAAAAAGAAGCAATATGCTACGCACACATATCGAAACATGGAATAACATTCATGTAGGCGGCAACAGTACTCTATCAATTATTGTGGGATTATGGACTCATAACTCTCAACATTTATGTATTTTTTGTAAGCCCATGTTTTCCCTTTACAGATATATAGCCGCTCTTCCTCTACAGGGAAGAATTTGAACCATACTAATTTAGTTACATTTGTTTTCGTATAGATGTCATTTTGAGTGGTCCGTGGTCAGCGTTCCGCCTCATACTGACATCTAGGAAACAAAGGTAGTACTCGGACGGGAAAATTCGGTAAATTTTGCTTAGAGGCCTTTTCATTCAGGCTTAAGGATTTTTTTACGAGCCTGAAAATCTTCAGACTCGGGACCCACGGCTTAAAGTCCCTCCCGGAGGACTTGCTCCTTGGATTTTTCCGTCCTAAAAAATCCATCGACCCCGGCCGGGTTTGAAACCACAACCCTCGGGACCAGAGGCAAGGAACATAACCACTAGTCCACCACGAAAAAAGTGAACTCGGACACTAACTAACTCACTCGCTCTATCGAACCCGTAGGTTCATGGTCGCGCGGACATAAGCTCTCCATACATCACTATCCTGAGCTAACGCTTTCCTATCATTCCCTGTATAATCTACTTCTTCTCAAATCATAGTTAATGTTATTCTCTCACCTCATTCTTGGTCTACCAACTGGGCATTTTCTCTCTGGTTTTCCTATAAGAAGCTTCCATGAATATCTTTCATTCCCCATTCGTGCCACATGTCCTGCTCATTGCAGTCTACGAGGCTTAACCGTTCTATTATAACTGGCTTCCCATGAAGAACATGCAGTTCATTGTTACGTAAGTCTTCTCCATTAAACTGTTTGTTCATCTCTCTTTGGTCCTATAATTTTCCTAAGAACTTTATTCTCAAATACTAGTAATCTCCTTTCCTCCTTTAAGTAATCCATGTTTCGCATACATATTATATAAGTGGTAGAATAATAGTTTCATATATTTTCAGTTTAAAGTTTTTTGAAAGGAGTTGGGACGTCAAGAGTCTCTGTAATGCATAATAGCACGCATTTCCAGAATTGAGCCTATGTTTAACTTCTTTGTGCATCTCATTCCTGTTTGTGATTATTGTTCCTAGCTATTTGAATTCAGTCACTTCCACAAAAACTCGGACACTAACTTTATAAATACCGGTATACGAATACAAAAAAAAAATCTGTGTTCAGGAACTGAGTAAACTAATCGATTTTTTCAACAAGTCGAACTTACAGTCTGTTTTGCTGGTTTCAGGAATATATAATTATTTTGTCATCATCTTCAAGGTATGGACCTGTTGGCCCGTTCCGCTCCACTATGCAAGATGTGTTAAAGGTCGTCCTTCCGACGTCGTTTCTGTCTTCCTACATTTCTTCGGCTGTCCACCACTGTAGTCTCGAGGTAGCGTGCTGCCTTGTCACGAACGGGCCCGAGTTCGATCACCGGTCCGGACAAGTTTCCTGTTTGAGGTTTCTTCCGGTGTTTTTCCTCACCTTTAAGATAAATGTCATGAAACTTTAAGTCCCAAACGGTCCCAGAACATCATCTGGCCATCATTATCATCAATATCATATTCACTTCATTAGCTTAAGTTTAGTTTAAGGCCTCTCCTGGCGCATCATTACCGTCATCATTAACTCTCATATCATCGGGGCAGCTTAACCTCATAACTGGGTTACAAGTACGCCATGCCAGGAGATAACACCAGAAATGTCGAAATTTGAAAAAAAGTGAAAAGAAAACTTTTCTTCGGTCCTCAGGTATATAATAAAATATATGTTTTGATAAACGATCGTTTGGCATTCTTTGTACATGTTAAATAAAGAGTGGAGAATGTTGAGTTTGCAGTGAAAGACCTGCTCTTCAGCAGAACACTATTTATGCTTGAATGTACATGTTCAAACCATTTACATTTATTTCTGCATTATCTCTCGTTTATATTACATACTTTTAATTCATCTCTGATATCTTGGCATCTCTTTTGATCTCTTAAAGACCCACCTCAATGGATCTCAGAAATCTCATTTCTATTGTCTCAATTTTATGTTTATCAGAGATCGTTAAAGGCCAAGTCTCAGACGCATAATATGTTAACGTTGGAATGTTTATTGTTTTATAAAATTTCATTTGGGTTTCCGTTGAGGTCTTTTTTCTCAAAAATCTGTAAAATTTAAGTCTCGAAATAGCAATATTTTGTGAATGCATTCACTTTTTCTCACATTTAGTAAGTAATACTGCCCCAAAAGATGTTGAGTAGAATTTGTTTAGAAGGTGGAATTGGGAAGTACTGGAACTTCCACCAAATTCACAAGACATGAGCTCTTGTGACTATAACTTATTCTCAAAGATCAAAGAACCTCTATGAGGTAGTCGATTTCAATCAAGAGTTGATATCCAGGAAGTTCTATATCGATCAGATTAGAAAGATATTCAGAAATGCTGCAGAAGGAGTTCGCCGTCATCCAAGGATTTGGCAACATATAGTAGACTTGGAAGGAGACTAAAAATTAATTTTGTAACGTCAAAAGTAAGCTAAATAATTTATGCGATGTTAAAGCAGTGTTGCCATTATTTATCGAATGCTCTACTGTATTTCTTGCAGCCTTATTAAAATTATTCATTATTAAACTAGTGTCATCGGTACAGGTCAAAGTCTGGTGAACGCACTAAACCCATATTGTTCTCGATAATTTTAGTAATCAACAAACAATAAAATTATCAAAAGATATTTTTTCCCATTGAAAACTTTGACAGAATCTGATAAACGTTCGTGTATCAATAATACAATAAAAGGTTAAGTTGATAAGATATAACTGGTATCACTTAATTATCAGATTAAAAATTACATCAATCCGACCGGCTTATCTCTATTAGGATTTTAGTGTTGCATTTTTTTTTTCTGATGGGAGGGAACTGACCTACCGCATCAACCCCCAACCTGGAGGATCAGGGATTTTTCAGATGTCCATCCTTAGATCAGTTGCTTTCACTACAGCTAAGAGCCTGATCTGCTCTTAATAAGGAAGAATTTTACAGAAAAGATAAGATGAGCCCTCGAATACCCTATTACCAACGGGGTCGGAAAACAACAAGTGTTCAGTCCAGAGAGACTGAATAGGAAATATAAAAAAATAGATATGGTATGGAAGTGGAAGTAATACCATATCGGTCAATATCTCACCATACTGACCAGTTCGATTGGTGAGTAGTCTGTCCCGTCCGTTCACCACATAAGTTATGTTACCACTAACAGCTACACCACGTGATGGTGGGATTGGACACTAGGAAAATGTGCAGGTCGGTTCATCTAAGTCTTAGAATTTAAAGCAATTAGAGGTTATCCTCCTTCTTAGCATCTTCCCTTTTACAGGGCAGCATAAATTTCAAGAAGAGAAAAAATAGGAACTCGGTTATTAGGGAGAAAATGAAGATTGAAGACACTATTTAAGATTATATTAAAACTCAGCCACTAAGATAGTACGGACATGTCCAGTGAATGGAAGAGAATCGGCTAGCAAAATGTGTTTTGGTAAGAGCATTATTTGTAGGTTTTCGGTAGATGCCTATTTCTAGTTCATTGTTGTGTAGATTTTTTGTTATGTTCTTGCCATAAACAAAAATTCTACACACCCTTTTCAACAAAAAATAAGTACATTTAACAGCTTATTAAATAGAATATTAAAACTTCCATTAAGCAAAGACAATTATATTCAAGAACTTAACTACATTAAACATATGGCAAAAACCAAGGCTATAATGAACAAATTATAAATAAACTCGTATATAAACAAAAAGAAAGAGTATATTTAACATAACTAAACTTGAAAGAGAATCTGATAACAAAAAAAAAAACATGGATAA
Source organism: Diploptera punctata (assembly GCA_030220185.1). Lineage (NCBI taxonomy): Eukaryota > Metazoa > Arthropoda > Insecta > Blattodea > Blaberidae > Diploptera > Diploptera punctata. Next base: position 9,509 of record JASPKZ010004005.1, on the reverse strand, counting down.
CACTTACACATACAGGAAAAGAAACATCAAAATTAGCCAATACATTAAAGAAAGCTGACAAAAACATAAAAATATATTATAGAACTAATAACAAATTAAATAACACAATAAGCAATAACATCGAAGAATATAACAATTTCAATTGTAAAGGAGTATATAAATTGACGTGCAGAGATTGTAACAAATTCTATATAGGAGAGAACAAACAGAAGTTTTAATATTAGAAGCAAAATCAAGCTATGTACATCACGTTATCCATGAAGGATATCATATGTTAGATATTGAAAACACCCTGACAATAATGCACAGAGAATGTAATCCAGCTATGACGTACTCGAGGAGATAGAAAGTTTGAAGGCAATTAACAAAAACGGCCATCTGATAAATGAAAACGCATCCAACAGTGCGTGTAACCCCCTCTACCAGATCTTCTGTGAAACCCCAGTATTGAATCCTGCTGATGATGGGACTAGTCCCGAAAGGGCTACAGATAAATAATCTTTTAAGTTGAGGAGACGGACCTTTTAGATAAATATTTCATAATTTTATATTTTAATATTGTCTACAAGTTGTTATTTTTTTATGTTTCCTGTAAAATCACAAAAGGTTGGGATATTGAGTTTTGAAAGTAAGTTCCTCAAATAATTGTTAATTATTTAATAACATAATTGCTTTAAACGATTTGAATTTCAAACTTATCTGAGAACTATTTTGCCTACTGGCGCCCAATTCTTTATGCCATTTAAACACATTTGGGTAAGCCTAATTAACGTTTTAGGAATACCATACAATTAAATACAGATTATATACAGTGCCGCTATATTCCTATTTTTTTAATATTTCTGATACTAAAAATGTAATTTATTGTATTGTATACCTATTCCCTCTAAATCCACACTGATGATTACCTACTACATCTTCAATATAGGAAATAAGTCAGGAAAGAAATATAGGGTTTCCGAAAAGTCCCTAACCATTTCGAGAAAACACTAATTTTTTTACTCTCTATTGTAGGTAATCTGAAATACGTTTACCATATAACAACGAATAGACGTCGTAAGTTGGATACTCAATGGACTGCCCTTCGCTGAGGTACTAAAATAGTTCCGCCGACGGTACCTAACAGAAGCCCCAACGCGAACATCCATAAAAGGTTTGGTGAACAACTTTAAGAGAACTGGGAATATGTGCGACGAGAAACGTTCTGGACAACCATTGACATCACAGGAAACTGTGCAGACAATACAACAGCGATCGAGCAGTGTCCAAAAGCGTCGGGACGTCGGCTCAGTGGGGAACACGACAACCCAAAATCCACTATATGGTAAATCTTGCACTTCGTACTGACGAAAAAGACCAACCACATCCAAGTCCTCCATCATCGTGAACCTGAGACTATGCGGCATGCATGGCTATGTGCCACGACATAATTGAGACAGTAAACAATGAAGATTTGTTGGCACACGTCCTATTCTGTGAACCTTTCATACCTGTGGGCCTCGTCAATCGCCACAACAGCAGGATATGGGCTGATGAACAACTAAACATCGCCATGGAATTGGAACATAACACTCCAAAGGTGAACGAATGGTTGGGCCTCAGCGAAGAGTGCATTTACGGTCCATTCTTTATTGCTGAAGCAACAGTCAATTCAACATTGTACCTGGATATGCTTGAGCTATTCCTGGAGCCCCAATTGTTTGCTGACAACATTCTAGAATCGGTGGTGTTCCAACAAGACGGCGCCCCACCACGCTTTGCACACATTTTGCGTGATTACCTCAACCAGACGTTCCCAGGACGCTGGATTGGACGAGGCTCATTAACAGATCTGGGCAGCGCGCTCGCCTGATCTAACGCCCTTGGACTTCTTTGCATGGGGTTACATCAAGAGTCAGGTTTACAAGGCAAGTTTAGGGATTTGCAACATCTGCGTGAACACATTTCGGCATATGTGCGTACAATTACCCCAGCAATGTTGCGGGGTGTGTTTAGTTGCGCTGAGAACAGATGGCAACTCTGCTTCGAATATGGAGGGCAGTTATGTCTAAATACAGTGACTTCGACCAATTACAGTGTCTTCTTTGATACTATAAACATTTGATTTGAATTAAACTGCTCCTTCCAGAAATGGTTAGAGACTTCTCGGACATTTGTGAAAACGTTAAAAGAAGCCGAAACTAATGAAACCCCCTGTAGTTGTTACAATCAGTTTTTTATGTCCTTTCTTATAGACTAGTAAGATAACCGATTATTCTATAACAAAAGGTTTCTAACGTTTATAGATCAAGATCGTTAGTTTGACGTTATGTTTCATTTCATTTCATTTCATAGGGACTAAAATTGATAACATAAAAATGTGAAAAAAATGGCTAAAAATGTTTTAAAACTTGTTAAAATTTTACATCAAGTGAATGCAACAGTTCATAACAAAAAACAACAGTAGCAGCAACATATGCATAAATATGATTGGCTGTATATAACCACATGCGACGTTGACAGTTAAATTGGTGCTACGCATGTCAAGTACAATTGCCATACACACCTGCTTTTTGTCATATAAAAACTCTGGAAAACAAAATTAATCCAGATCAACAGCAATATTGTTTCCCATGTACTGGTTTCAAACTTACAAATCCAGCGGAGTTTAAAAATATTCAACATAAAACATAGAATGAAATCATTACAACCATTATCTACTCTATCATAATAATGATAGTGCCAAATAATAACTAGTTAACTCACTGACAATATAGAATGCCAAGGTACTCGGAATCAAGGACATAAGCTTTCCAAACAACCTTATCCTGAGCTAATGTTTTCCAATGATCCCGTATGTACAAAATTAAAACAAATACATAAAAATTGTCTATGAAGGAACATGACGGTTCCTTGAATATATTTTCGTCTTGGCAGTTTTCCTTCTTATAAAGGGTTCCCAAATTACAAGCTTGAATTTTCTCACGCAGTGTAAGGGTTTTACATGCATGCTTTAAAGACATAACGTACTGACTGAAATATAGACAAAATAGTGTATGTAACACAGCTCAGTTTGCACGGCAATACAAAACAATTTTATTACACAAAAGCGAGAAGGAACTCAACTACTGGAAGACTGAAGAGTTTCCCAACTCACTCGCATGTAACGTAAGCAGGCAAGGAAAAGCGAGGGATTCCCAGCTGTCACACATGAGCAAGGGTATCCCCGCAATACAATGGAAACACAAAAAGGTAAAACGATATAATTCAGAAAGTGGCATATCCAGAATTTTCACGTGTGGTCATTAATACTGTAATTAAAACGTGCTTAAGAATAGTTTTCCGTCTTACTGAGTAAAAATTAACTATTGGTACTTTAAAAAACCATTCCGTTTCCTCGTTATGAAGGTTTCCGGTTTATACAGGACGATTTTACAAATAAAATCGTACTGTTTCTGAAGATTTTTTTCCGTCTCTACAGGTTTCCTTCTTATAAAGGTTCCGGCTAAGACAGGTTTTACTGTACTCGTACAGATTTTTCTAATGCCACACTTCGAGTATTGCGACATATTACTAACTAATCGTACAATTGATCTATCTGACAGACTATAGCGTGCTCATAACGCGTGCATTCGATTTATATTCAATCTCCGTCGTTATGACCACGTGTCTCTTTCATTTCAGGCCTCATCATGACTACGCATAAATGACAGAAGAACTTTACATTCACATACCTTACTATTACAAGTTCTGCACACATATTTACCAACTTATTTAACAACACGTTTTCAACATTTATCGGCTCATCACAATTTAGGAACAAGATCACAAGACTCTTCTTTACTTTGATACCACAGCACAGGACATGACTATACTCTGAATCTTACACAATATCTATGGCTAGAGCATGGAACTCACTTCCCAGTCATGTCAGGGACTGTCAATCGCTATCATGATTTAAATCCAAATAACTGATATCTTAAGTTCGATACAATGAAAACATTAACTGCATAACAACTGTATAGAGCATTCCATTAATAATCATCTAGGAAGCTACTTACTTTATTTTATATCATTTCAATTTTATTATATTCTATGTTTTTGTTAGTATTAGCTAGTATTATATTACATCATCATTGTATTTTGTTTAGTCTGTATTTTAATAATATCCTAAAATTGTAATTTGTACGTAATTTTTGAATAATTTTACTATTCGCTGGTTGAGTGCAAGAGAAGGCCTTATGGCCTTAACTCTGCCAGCTAAAATAAAGCAGCATTATTATTATTATTATTATTATATTATTATTATTATTATTATTATTATTATTATTATTATCTACTTCTCAGAAATCATGGTTATTGTTATACTGCCATCTCATTCTTGGCGTACTTACTGGGCGTTTTCCTTCTAGTTTTCCTATAGGAAATTTTCCAAACAAATGTTAAGATATCAACCTGCAGGAAGAAGAAGACCAGGACGTCCATTCAAAAGGCTTTTGGATGGTGTTTCTCTTGAGACCGAAACAGGTTAACAAATGGCCTAAATTCGTGAATGTACTATGATGATGATGATGAAATTTTCATGTTCTTCTTTCATTAACTATTCATGTAACATGCACTATCAACTGCAGCCTACGAGACTTAAATATTGTTATTGTATCTGGTTTTCCATAACGATCATGTATCTCGTTGATTTCAGTCTTCTGTAGTTGCCTATCGCTCGGTTTTTAAACATATTTCCTCGATTCAGTAAAAAAACACTTCCCAACCTCGCATCGTAATATACTATATAAACTAGTAGCACTCAATAAGGTCACTGGACGAAGAAGAAGACTTTTTTTTTCTCAAATATACATAATTTTTTGTCATCCCTTGATATACTTAACTATGTTTCGTATTAGTATAATGTAACTAGAAGAATAAACGTTATATATATATATATATACAAAAATACAGTCTGCATATATTTATATCTTATAGATGTCTAAACCCCCCTAAACCGATCTTCATGAAAATGTGTACATACATGTTTTCAAACCCGATTATTGAGTCGAAACATTAAACAATAAAATTACGAAATTGAAAACCGAAAACCAAGTGATAAATGCTGAACAAAATCACAAACCCAACAACATATCTGACAATAGAATGTTAAATCTCACAAAATTAAAACTAAACAAACAAGAAATAAACATATTAGAAATGGGATATAAATTCAATTCACCCACAAACAATGTAAACAGAATCAAACAAAACCTAATAATTGAAAGCGAAATTGCAATAACAAACTAAACACAGATGATAAAAAACATGCTAAATACGAGGCAGCCACAGTACATTAAAGATATTTACCGAAAATAAACATTACCGAAAAACAACTACTTAAAAACATAATAGACATTACCGAAAAACACAACTACTTAAAAACATATCTAACATAAAAATCTAAACTTAAAAATAACAAATAATACACACGAAAGCAGACAAAGGCAATACAATTGTTCTCATGGAAAAAGAAGAATATATAAACAAAACCAAGCAATTCATGCAAGAAAATAACCTAAAAAGAATTGAAAAGGACCCAACCGGAAAATATAACAGATCATTAAAAGAATTAATAAAATCAAGTCCCTTAAACTTTAAAACAAATAACAACCAAAACACATTCATATACAAGAAATGGATAAATAATAATCCATCACCACCTACAATGAAAGCTCTTCCAAAAATACACAAAAATAATGTTCCAATGCGACCAATTGTCAATTGCATAAATGCACCCAACTACAAAATTTCTAAATTCATTACCCAAAAATAAAAGAGGACATCAATTTAGATAACCAATTCACAATTAAAACTCATACAACTCAACGACTTGGCAGAAAAAACGACATAACCTAGAAATCAACAAAAACACAAAAATGACGTCATTTGATATAAAAGACTTATACACCAACATCCCAATAAATGAAACAATAGATATAATAAAACAAAAATTAATGGACAAGAAACTTGAAATAACTACATCAACCAACTAAGTAACACCATAAAAACAATAACACAACAGAATTACTTCCAATTCAATAACAAACTCTTCGTCCAGAAGATGGAATCCCCATGGGAAGCCCCACTTCGGGAATCCTAGCAGATATATTCTTACAAGAATTAGAAAATACACACCTCAAAGAACTAATTACTAAATTCAACATAAATATATACACAAGATATGTAGACGACGTATTAATTATCTATGACAGCGAAAATAGAAAAGACAAAGAAATATCTCGAGATTTAAACAATATGCACAACAAAATCATCTTTACTGATGAAACAGAAATCAACAACAGTATAAACTATTTGGACCTAACACTAACAAAAAACTTCACCAACAACAAAATAGAATTGGCATTTATCGAAAACCGACAAGCAACACACTAGCCATAAACAATAAATCGAGAACATCCTTTTTCAACATAAAATAAGTACATTCAAAAGCCTAATAAATAGGATGTTAAAACTACTCCCTCTAAATAAAGACAATTATAATAAAGAATTACAATACATCAAACACATGGCAAAAATTAACGGATACAACAACAAAATAATAATAGAATCATAAACAAACAAAAAAGAAAAAAACAACATTACCAACATAACCAAACTTGAAATAGAGTCCAATGAACAAAAACAAAAAATGGATAACTCTCACGTACACTGGTAAAGAAACATTAAAATTGGCCAACACACTAAAAAAGCTCGATAAGAAACATAATATATCCTACAGAACTGGCAACAAAACTAAACAATTAATAAACAACAACATCGAAGAAATAGATGAATTCGACAATAAAGGCATCTACAAATTAACATGTACAGACTGCAATAAATTCTACATTGGGAAAACTAACAGAACCTTCAACATTAGATTCAAGGAACATTTCAGAGATTTCGTTTACAATGGAGGAAAATCAAGTTATGCAAAACATGTAATCCAAGCTGGACACCATATGCATAACATCGACAACACCCTCAGAATAGTACACAGAGAAAACATTCCAACGAGAATAAATATACTGTAGGAAATCGCAATCCTAAGAGAAATCAACAGCAACCTGATTCTCAATGAATACACACCTAATCCACACAATCCTCTGTACAAAATTCTCACAACCAAGTCAGTGCTTCAACAAGGGTCAACAAGAACGGACCTAATGCATTCTGCTGATGATGGGACTAGTCCCGAAAGGCCTACAGAGTTTTAAAAGAACTTAAGTTGAGGAGACGGACCTACAAGGTAACTATATTATAGTTTTTTAACCGTACATTATATTACTGTGAACTAATACCTCAACGGAAAATCACCATGAATTTTACTAGTATCGGCTATGTATTATGCTCTAAAATCATTACGTGTAGGAGTTCATCTGAAACTAAAATTAAGAAGTTGCTCTAGTGATCGCAATTTTCGATGTTTCACAAAGAAACTCAGTATAGGCTAGTTAAAAATAAAACGAGGTAGTTATTATCCAAAACTCAGCGAAACGAACATTTACAATCCAAAAAAAGAATTTGACTCTAGCAAACTACAATGTTTGGTTCGTGGCAATGTATAACTTTGTATACACATTCACCAGTTCAGCGAGGATTTATCTGCTAATATCCTCTAAAAATATTAGGGTTAGAAGTTTTACCTGAAACGAAAATTTAAAAATCATATTTCATTTATTTAGGCGTAGCAGTGGCACGCCGAGTAGCTAGTAACTTATATATGTTTACTTACCTTACATACTGGCACTATCGAACCCGAAGGTTCATGGCCGCCGCGGACATAAGCTCTCATACAACCCTATCCTGAGCTAATGCTTTCCAATCATTCCTGTATAAATCTACTTCCCTCAAATCATAGTTAATGTTTTTCTCGCACCTCATTCTTGGTTACTACCAACTGGGCGTTTTCCCCTCTGGTTTCCTACAAGAAGCTTCCATGCACGTTCTTTCATTCCCCATACGCGCAACATGTCCTGCCCATCGCAGTCTACGAGACTTAACTGTTCTTGTATATCTGGCTTCACTATAAAGACCATGTAGTTCATTGTTATGTAGTCTTCTCCATTCACCTGTGTTCATCTCTCTTTGGTCCAAAAATTTTCCTAAGAACTTTTTTTCTCAAATACTCGTAATCCTCCTTTCCTCCCTTAAACGTAGAGTCCATGTTTCGCATCCATATAATATAACTGGTAGAATAATAGTTTTATATATTTTCAGTCCCCCCAGGAGCTATCACCTTAAACGTGGTGGGGGGGGCTTAGTACCCGATGAACCAGACGACTCTACTGGGGAAGTTGACTTAGGTTAATCTTGCTGGTGGGTAAGAGGCGAGGGGAACTCAGTATAGCTCACAACGAAGTAATGGCGTCTGTATCCATATTGGGCGGCCACATCTTCGTCAAGTCAAGTCTTCAAAGTCAACAGGGCGACAAGGAATAGCACAGCTAAACTTGTAGGGCTTGAAGAGCGGAAGAAGACAGCCCTCTCTTGGGGGGTGGATACCCAGAGGAGCATTTTTTGGAGGCTCAGAGGAAGCAGCCCTTCCACCATCCTTTCCTGCGAAGCGCTCGTAACGCTTCCAGGAGACATTTATCTTACTGAGAAGCTTCATGGAAATCAGCCGGATTGTCATAAAAGGGAACCGACCCAAGTAAGATGTTGGGCTGATGCAATATGAAGTCGGAACGGGCAATTGCCTAATCCCTGGAGTGATTGATGATGATTGATGATGATATATTTTCAGTTTAACGTTTTTTTAAAGGAGTTGGGACATCAAGAGTCTCTGCAATGCATAAATAGCATGCATTTCCAGAATTGAGGCCTATTTTTAATTTCTTTGTGCATCTCATTCCTATTTGTGATTATTGTTCCTAGGTATTTGAATTCAGCCACTTCCCTCAAAAGTTCCCTCCTTTGTCATAGCTGTCCATTTCCATTATATAATGTATTTCTACGTGTGACCATATATTTAGTTTTATCTGATATTTACTTCCAGTCCTAATTTCTTAGTGTTACTCAATAGTGTGTGCGTGTTGGCCTTTAGTATCTCCTCGCTATCGGCCAGTTAGTACTACATCATCAGCATAAACTAACAGCTTTTAATACCATTCAGTTTGTAAGCCTTCCTCGTTCTCTAAAGATTTAATGGCATGCCCCAGTACAAAATTGAATATAGAGGAGATAGTGCATCTCCTTGCTTCAACCCATTCTGGATTCAAAGTTTCTGAAAACTGTTTGCCTACACCACCCTACTTTTTGTGCCATTTAGACACATTCGTAAAGTCAACTTATATATGTGAATGCAGGCTTTCACGGCCGGTATCATATGTTGAGTGATTCCGGTTATGTGCCGTGGTCCATAGTTGTTTGATACCAGACGTTTCGACCCCAACTGTGGAGGCATCTCAGTGGCGAGAGCTTCTAGGCGGGTTTCCTGGTCCTGTTATACCGAGAGGCTATAGAAATATGAAAAGCATAAGGGA
>JASPKZ010004004.1:0-13522 GCA_030220185.1 Diploptera punctata | reverse complement strand
ACCTCCATTGCCACCACCACACCTCCATTGCTACTGCCACCACCAATCACCACCGACATTGCCACCACCTACTAATATACCACCACCACCACCTCCATTGCACGGCCAACACCATCACACCTGCATGCCACCACTACTACTACCACGAGCACCACCACCACACTCATTTGCTACTGCACCACCATCACCACCTCCATGCCACCACCACTATACTACCACCACACCTCCAATTGCCACTGCCACCACCATCACACCTGCATTGCCACCACTACTACTACCACGAGCACCACCACCACCTCCATTGCTACTGCCACCACCATCACCACCTCCATTGCCACCACCACTACTACTACCACCACCACCTCCTCCATTGCCACTGCTACCATCACCACCTCCATTGCCACCACCACTACTACCACCACCACCTCCTCCAATTGCCACTGTAACATCACCACCTCCATTGCCACCAGCAATACCTCCACCCACCACCTACATTGCCAATTGCCATGCACCACCCTCAATTTGCCACATGCCACCACCATCACCACTTCATGCCAATGCCACACTATCACAAATCCATGCAAACCACTACTACCAGCACCACCTCCATTGCCACTGCCACCAACCATCACCACCTCCATTGCCACTGCCACCACATCACCACCTCCGTTGCCACTGCCACCACCATTGCCACCACCACCTCTACTACCACCACCTCCATTGCCACCACCACTACTACCACCAACATCACCACCTCCATTGCCACTGCCACCACCATCACCACCTCCATTGCCACTGCCACCACCATCACCACCTCCATTGCCACTGCCACCATCACCACCACCATTGCCACTGCCACCACCATAGCCACTGCCACCACCATTGCCACTGCCACCACCATTGCCACCACCACTACTACCACCACCTCCATTGCCAATGCCACCACCATCACCACCTCCATTGCCACCACCACTACTACCACCATCTCCATTGCCACTGCCACCACCACTACTACCTTCACCACCTCCATTGCCACCACCACTACTACCACCACCTCCATTGCCACTGCCACCACCATCACCACCTCCATTGCCACCACCACTACTACCAACACCACCTCCATTGCCACTGCCACCACAATAGCCACCTTCATCACAACTGCCACCATTGCCACCTCCATTGCCACTGCCACCTCCATCACCAACTCCTTTGCCACTGCCACCACCATGACCACCTCCATTGCCACTGCCACCACCATCACCACCTCCATTGCCACTGCCACCATCATCACCACCTCCATTGCCACTGCCACCACCACTGCCACTGCCACCACCATTGCCACCACCATTGCCACCACCATTGCCACCTCCTTTGCCACATTCACTTCTACCACCACCACCTCTTGCCACTGCCACCTCAATTGCCACTGCCACCACCATCACCACCTCCATTGCCACCACCACCACCACCACCACCACTACTACCACCTCCATTGCTACTCCACCACCATTGCCACCTCCATCACATCTGCCACCATCACCACCTCCATTGCCACTGCCACCACCACCATCACCTCCATTGCCACCACCACTACTACCACCACCACCTCCATTGCCACTGCCACCACCATCATCACAACTGCCACCTCCATTGCCACTGCCACCACCATCACCACCTCCAATGCCACCGCCCCAACCATCACCACCTCCATTGCCACTGCCACAACCATCACCACCTCCAATGCCACTGCCACAACCATCACCACCTCCATTGCCACTGCCACCATCACCACCTCCATTGCCACTGCCACCACCACCGTCACCACCTCCATTGCCACCACTACTACTACCACCACCTCCATTGCCACTGCCACCACCATCACCACCTCCTTTGCCACTGCCACCACCATCACCACCTCCATTGCCACTGCTACCACCACCACCTCCATTGCCACCACCACTACTACCACCACCACAACCTCCATCACCACCTCCATCACCACCTCCATTGCCACCACCACCACTACTACCACCACCACGACCTCCATTGCCACTGCCACCACCATCACCACCTCCATTGCCACTGCCACCACCTCCATTGCCACTGCCACCACCATCACCACCACCATTGCCACTGCCACCACCATTGCCACTGCCACCACCATTGCCACTGCCACCACCATTGCCACTGCCACCACCGTTGCCACTGCCACCACCATTGCCACTGCCACCACCATTGCCACTGCCACCACCATTGCCACTGCCACCACCATTGCCATTGCCACTGCCACCACCATCGCCACCTCTATCACAACTGCCACCATCACCACCTGCATTGCCACTGCCACCACCACCACCACCACCACCTCCATTGCCACTGCCACCACCATCTCCACCTCCATTGCCACTGACACCATCATTGCCACCTCCATCACTACTACCACCACCACCTCCATTGCCACTGCCACCACCATCACCACCTCCATTGCCACTGCCACCACCATCACCACCTCCATTGCCACCACCACTACTACCACCACCTCCATTGCCACTGCTACCACCATCACCACCTCCATTGCCACTGCCACCATCAGCACCTCCATTGCCACTGCCACCACCACTACTACCATAACTGCCACCATAACCACCACCTCTACTACTACCACCACCACCACCACTACTACTACTACCACCACCAGTACTACTACTACTACTTACTACTACTACTACTACTACTACGACTACTACTTCTACTGCTGCTGCTGCTGCTGCTGCTGCTGAATAATCACATGGTATAGTATGGTCAGAAATTGGAGAGAAGAGTTAGGATAGAGTTGGAGGGAAACCAAGGCACATTCACTGTATATGTACTGTATTTTCTATATCGATGGTAGTCTATTAAAGTATATTAAAGAAGCACTATATGTCACATGTAATTTAAATATTTTATATTTATATTAATATTAACTATAATGATAGCTGCCATATATGTAACTGACACTCAACTTCCTCTTGAGAATTGATCAGTTTCAAACAAATGCAAATATTTAGTTACTCTCCTTCCTTCAAAGTAACATGTATACTTTATTCTGTTCAACTATATTTAACATAAATAGTTTCAAATATGTAATTATATTAATCATTTACATGATCTATTTTTTCGCTCCTGCTGAACTGTGCTTTGGCCATGAATGAATCACAGTAACTGCTGCAGTCACATGCTTCAGGGATTTCCCGTCCATTTGTTTTCCTCGAGTGTGTTCCTTAGACTGGACATAGTATTGCAATCATTTAATTTTATGTTTCCATTATTAAGGTCTGTCTACTATAATGACGCACTGTACTACATTTTAAAAGGTGTTGAAGTACTTAATTATCATATTTAATAAGAAATACATGGTACCACTAAAAAAAATTGTGTTCATATATTGTTAGTAAATAATTCTAGCTAGATGTCTTCCCATCAGTATTATTTCGCTCTTTTAGTTGTTCTACTTTTGTATGAAACAATTTTTCATTTTGTACTTGATACAAAGTTATTGAGGGTGTCAAGATAAATAGGACACTCATTGTGCATGTTTGTGTGTGTCCTAAATGGTGGATTTACTGAATAGTTATACTTTGCCCAGCCAGTAATTCTGAACTAGAAAAATTAATTCACAAAGTATATTCCTTTCATGATAATGATTGCTGTTAAAAAGAGCCTTTCACAAATTTATTTCATAAAGGAGAAAAATTCTGTTCCATTATCATAAGAACATTTTCGATGCAACACCACGATCACAACTGCCATCCTGCAGTTGTCTCTCTTGTAAATTGACTTCTGCGCTCTCTGTGGCTGACCGATGAACTTCCAAATCAATCCCCTCTCGTTTTCACCAGGTATTTCAAAATGCAGTTTTCTTTTTATTAGGTTAGATTAGATTTATTTAGCCTGGTGGAGTGAAGGTCATGTGGCCTTCTCTTCCACTCACCAGGACAAACATATATTACATCAGAATATAACAATCTCAATTAACTCTAATATAAAATACCAAATAAAAATTTGATCAAAAAGATATCTATTATATTACAATCTATAATGCAACCAGTTAATGTTAGTTAAAATTAAGGCTAAAACTAATAATAAAATGTATACAAGCAAGACATATTAAATTGTCCCTGTCTAATGTATATAAAAAACAAAGAAAAATAATAAGATATAGAAAACTAATTTTACGATTATACAATATTTAAAACAAAGCAAAAGAAAATATTTGTTAATCTTAATATTATTTTCATAAGTAATTGAATTTATTAATGGTTAAAAGAATACTATCAGTGAGGTGTATAAGTTATTAAATAATTCTTTATTTTGTTTTTGAAGGATATTATAGTTTGACAGTCTCTGACATTCAGCGGAAGGGAATTCCATATTTTGGTAAGTGAGACTGTGAAAGATAATGAATAGGATGGATAATAAAGGACAATGTGCTGATGGGATCGAGTGTGAAGATTATGTGTGTTGGATATTCTTGCATATGTAAATTTTATCCCAAATTGTGAGTTCCTTTGATTTTTCCAATTGTTTAAGTAATTTTGCCTTGGTTTTTTTAATTGTGTGCTTTTCTGACCAAGTATGTGCAGCTATTGCAGATTTTTCCATTTCTCCATTCTTAACATTTCTAAGGTGTTCCTTGGAAATAGAAAAATCTGCTCTAGCTGCACATGTTTGGTCAGAAACACCTTAGAAATGTTAAGAATGGAGAAATAGAAAAAAATCTGCAATAGCTGCACATACTTGGTCAGAAAAACACAGAATTAAAAAACCAAGGCAAAATTATTTACACAGTTGGAAATATCAAAGGAACTCACAATTTGGGAGAAAATTTACATATGCAAGAATAAAAAGAAAACTATGAATTTTGAAATACCTGGTGAAAATGAGAGGGGATTGATTTGGAAGTTCATTGGTCTGCCAACAGAGAGCACAGAAGTCAATTTACAAGAGAGGATGGCAGTTGTGGCCATGGTGTTGCATCGAAAATGTCACAAAGGCAGTGACGAAACTCGAGTCTGTGTAAAAATCAAGAAATATGAGGAGAGTCAAAATATAACTAAAATTAATTAAAATAAACCTCATAGTGTTATTTCCTACCTACGTAATTTAATGATAAAATCATGTTTAACCAAAACTAGTTTGCAGAATGTAATAATTCAAAATGATGATAATAATAATAATTATTAATATAAATATCATGAACATTATTGCCATTATCAGGAGCAAAAAGTCTTTCTTTTTTTTTTCTTTTCAGACAAAATTAAATGTTTAAGCAGGAATATTATTTTATACTTTTATAAGAATGCCTTTGATTTTTTCTTGCAAGTAGTTTTAAATAAATTTTAGCATGACCCTTATGAAGAAATATGACAAAATAGCTGTCACTGGCTTTAGGGTGTCATACGGTTAGCATGTTGTAAACTTTCAAACATTAATTTAAGTTTTCTTACCAGATTTTGTTACATCTCCATTCAAGTAGGACTGACAACCCAATTGCGCTCATAAAGCTAAGCAGATACTATATCACACCCGAACATGATTAATAAATTACTGTGGTACAGCTTTGAATCCAACTTAGACAAATTTACCATAATTTTACTCATAATATACACTTTGTAATACACATTTTGTCTGGAAACATCTAAATACTAAGTCTAAGATAAGGGAGCAAAACATACATGATACAAGTCAATTTCACATCAATAAATATTCATTGTAAAATAACTGATTTACACATTTTTAAAATTTTAATTTTTCTGTTTTAAATAAAACTGAGAAGTGTTAGAAAGAATATAATTCAAGTTCTTAAAAAAATGGAGTATAGTTTCTTACTCATGTTGGAGTATATTGACCCCTATTTATACTTCACATATTCTAAAATCTAACACTTTAATTTTTTCAGGCAAAGGAAACAGTGCATTCGTTACCAATCTCATTTGTTTACAAATAATAATTATGTAAAAAGGATTTGTTTGAAACTAGTAATAGAAATCTAGGGTGTTTCAGTGAAAGCATGCAAAAATTAAACAGGGCATAGGGGATACTCTACTGAACAATTTGAGATAGGGAAACAATGGTCTGAGAAGCTGGCATAAGGAAATATGGAAGTAAACGTGTCTATCAGATTGTCTAGCATTACTGTTTTCCAGCGTAGTTACAACTAACATGCATAGAAGTTTACATTACTGTGCTGTTTATTTTTACATGTACACATTTTTAGTTCCTGCAATGAAACAATGGAGGAAGAGCCTGATTACTATGAAGTCATAATGCAGGTTTTTGTTTACTGTACTTGCCCATAAGGTGGCTCTGTCTTATCGTATTTACATGAGATATTTACAATATGATGGAGTAGTACTGGTACATTTTTGCAGAACTCCCTGACATGCACCTTGTGTATGGGGAGATACGAAGCAATGCTCTCACTGCTGAAAGGCTGTACGGGGAATGATTTCCCAACAGGTATCATCCGTCACGACAAATGTTTATTTCTCTCGATCGGCAAATGGGGGAGGCTGGTTCGGTACAACGAAGAAACGAGGGAGCTGGCAACATGAGGTCCACCCGCACACCCGATTTTGAAGAGGATGTGCTGGCGCGTGTTGCAGTGGACCCCACTATAAGTACTCATCGGATTTCGAGTGCAATGGGTGCTCCACTTAGTAATATGTGGCAAATACTCCACGAGCAACAATTACACCCATATCACCACAACGAGTCCATGCATTACTTGTGACTGATTTTAAACCAAGGGTCGCATTGTGTCGGTGGTTGCTACAACAATGGATTGATTGTCCAGATTACCTTCAATGCATGTTGTTTACTGATGAGGCCTCATTTCATTGTGGTGGTATTTTGAACAGCAGGAACAGCCATGTGTGGGATGAAGAAAACCCTTACGCTGTATAAGAGTCACACCATCAAGAATGATTTGCTGTGAACATCTGGGTCGGTATTGTAGGTGACCATCTTATTGGGCCACATCTTCTACCTGACCGCCTGAATGACCACCGATACCTGAGGTTCCTGCAAAGAGTTCTACCTGAGTTGTTGGAGGACGTACCCTTGGCTGTTTGTGAAAGAATGTGGATACAACATGACGGTGCACCACCTCACTTCAGTGTGGATGTCTACAACCATCTCAATGCTGTATTCCCTGATTGCTGGATTGGAAGGGGAGGCCCTATCCCATGGTCTGCGAGGTCACCTGACCTGAATCCCCTTGATTAATTTGTATGGTGATATCTAACGTCACTTGTGTTTGAGACCTCAGTGAAAACAGACATGGAATTAGTTGCCAGGATTGTAGCTGCCTGTGATATAATTCAAACCACACCAGGGATATTTGTAAGGGTGCGGCAGGATCTTGTATGCTGATGTCATGCTTTGCATTTGAGGTTGGTGGCTGTCAGTTTGAGCAACCTTTTGTAAGGAACTTTAATTGTATTAATGATGGTATTTGTAGTTAACGGGAACTACAGTAATATATAACAAACGTAGACAGTAATATGATAGACACAGTTAAATCCATATATCTTTAAGCTGAAGTCTCAGACCCCAGATTCTCCACCATTAATATTGTTCAGTGGAGCATCCCCGATGCGATGTTTTAATGTATGCATTGCTTTTCCTGAAAACACCCTGTAGATATGTCTACAAGGCATGAAGACAGCACTTCAACTGATTGCAATGAGGACAATGAACATGAAAACCATAACTCAAATTATTATCCAGAGAATTCAACCACTTACGAAAAACATTCAACCACTTACGAAATCAATTCCCCATTACATCCTCAGATTGGACACCTATCAGGCTAATCCTCCCCAAAACCATGAGACACATCACCACAACTAATATCTGTGAAAACATACACAATTTAATTCAAGTCCTACAGTTTCTTACAGTACTCATCTCAAATATGATGAGATATACACTGAAGATTTAAATTCAAACCTTTATACTAGTTACCAAACTGAATCCAATCTTCAAAATAATTGTTGTCCAAATGTAAATCCACATCACCAGTTTCATCCCAATCCTGGAAATACATTTCATCCAAACCTTCATGATCAATATCATCTTATTCCTAAAAACATTACAAAGATAAATACCAATTGGATAGTATAACTGTCACAGGATTGACGATCAGGGCAAGAGGTACCATACAAGGGTTCTTAGCTAAATTTTGGAATTTCTTAGATTTGGACAGAGTGTATCTTTATAAAATTACCATTGCTGCCATTAGAGGATCAATTTCAATTTTAAGAAACCATCTTTACAAAATTTCTATTTTACAGTGTGCATATTTCATTTAAAAATTTGAAATTTGAAACTGTAATTACAAAATGTATCTCATCGATTATAGACAGAATTAGTCTGTACTTCAACTTGTCGCTTGAGGCAATTCCTCTAATGAAGGAAGTTGTGTGTACCAACTTTCCAAATCCACAAACATATTACCAATATAATTCCAGTCCTATAAATAATTTCCATCCAAATCCTAACCCCATTATCAATATCATCCTGAACTAGAAAATCATGTTCCTATGGTTCCTAATCCTTACAACCAATATTACCCTGATTCAGCAAGAAATGTCCCTCTAATTCCTACAAAAAATATCAACCTGATCCAAGAAGCTATGTCCCTCCAGTTCCTAATTCATATAATCAATATCAACCTGATCCAAGAAGCAATGTCCCTCCAGTTCCTAATTCATATAATCAATATCAATCTGATCCAAGAAACAATGTCCCTCCAGTTCCTAATTCATATAATCAATCTCGATCTGATCCAAGAAGCAATGTCCCTTCAGTTCCTAATTCATATATTCAATATCAACCTGATCCAAGAAGCAATGTCCCTCCAGTTCCTAATTCATATAATCAATATCAACCTGATCCAAGAAGCAATGTCCCTCCAGTTCCTAATTCATATAATCAATATCAACCTGTTCCAAAAAGCAATGTCCCTGCAGTTCCTAATTCATATAATCAATATCAACCTGATCCAAGAAACAATGCCCCTCCAGTTCCTAATCCATAAAACCAATATCCCAATCCAGAAAACAATGTCTCACTAAATCCTTACATCCACTACCAATTCATCGAAATCCTGAAAACACTTATGTTAATAATCCCCATGACAAGTACCGACCCAATGCAGAAAATGATATTCCTTAAGATGCTAACCCCTTTATCCGATATAATCCTGAGAATAGTAATCAAACAAATCCTTCTACGCGTGAGTACAATTACAAAAATCTTGAAAACACTTATGATGCTAATCGCCATGGAATATACATACCCAATCCCACAAATACTATGCCTAATCATAATGTTACTTTTGTAATACATCCACACATTGATCATTTTACCCAACCTTATAGAAATGTGTTTTCTTGCAATCAACAGCATGACTTCTACTGAGATGGGCCATGGCAGAACCCATAGAAGGACTCATATGGACGGCCAAGATAATCCACAAATGTGATTTATCAGCGATGTCCAGTTCAGGCGAACATTATGGATAATACATCTATCTGCACTTATAAAGTAACAGCTATAGATTTTTATACAACACCTGTTGAATGCATCCTATGCCACTGATTTGAATGTAAGACACTTGTCTAATCCTGACTCACGTGTTGTGTAAACCAATGGCCTTTTGGTTCAAGATTTTTGCAGTTAACAATGTAGCCGGAAAAAGGTGTGGATTTCGAACAAAATCTTAAGCTTCTGGAAATTCCAGTCCAAAGAAGTGATTTAAATCCGGTTGTTGACATTGATGACATCAAAAGCAAAATTCTGTGTATCATAAAGATTTGGCAAAGAAAGGCCCAAATGAAATATACTAATTTTTGGTTCATTTCTTTGATAATGTTCATGATGCAAAAATCAGATTCATGTTTTCTATGATGTGGCAGGACGAAATAAAAACAGTGTCCAGTTCAGGTGAAACATTATGGATAATACATCTATCTGCACTTATAAAGTAAACAGCTATAGATTTTTATACAACACCTGTTGTGAATGCATCCTATGCCACTGATTTGAATGTAAGACACTTGTCTAATCCTGACTCACGTGTTGTGTTAAACCAATGGCCTTTTGGTTCAAGATTTTGCAGTTAACAATGTAGCCGGAAAATGTGTGGATTTTTGAACAAAATCTTAAGCTTCTGGAAATTCCAGTCCAAAGAAGTGATTTTTAAATCCGGGTTGTTGACATCGATGACATCAAAAGCAAAATTTGTGTATCATAAAGATTTGGCAAAGAAAGGCCCAAATGAAAATATATAATTTTTGGTTCATTTCTTTGATAGTGTTCATGATGCAAAAGTCAGATTCATGTTTTTCTATGATGTGGCAGGACGAAATAAAAAACAGTGTCCAGTTCAGGTGAACATTATGGATAATACATCTATCTGAACTATTAAAGTAAAGCTATAGATTTTTATACAACAACCTGTTTGAATGCATCCCATGCCACTGATTTGAATTGTAAGACACTTGTCTAATCCTGACTCACTGTGGTTGTGTGTAAACCAATGGCCTTTTGGTTCAAGATTTTTGCAGTTAACAATGTAGCCGGAGAAAATGTGTGGATTTTGAACAAAATCTTAAGCTTCTGGAAATTCCAGTCCATCAGAAGTGATTTTATAAATCCGGTTGTTGACATTGATGACATCAAAGCAAAATTCTGTGTATCATAAAGATTTGGCAAAGAAAGGCCCAAATGAAATATACTAATTTTTGGTTCATTTCTTTGATAGTGTTCATGATGCAAAAGTCAGATTCATGTTTTCTATGATGTGGCAGGATGAAATAAAAACAGTGTCCAGTTCAGGTGAACATTATGGATAATACATCTATCTGCACTTATAAAGTAACAGCTATAGATTTTTATACAACACCTGTTGAATGCATCCTATGCCACTGATTTGAATGTAAGACACTTGTCTAATCCTGACTCACGTGTTGTGTAAACCAATGGCCTTTTGGTTCAAGATTTTTGCAGTTAACAATGTAGCCGGAAAATGTGTGGATTTTGAACAAAATCTTAAGCTTCTGGAAATTCCAGTCCAAAGAAGTGATTTAAATCCGGTTGTTGACATTGATGACATCAAAAGCAAAATTCTGTGTATCATAAAGATTTGGCAAAGAAAGGCCCAAATGAAATATACTAATTTTTGGTTCATTTCTTTGATAATGTTCATGATGCAAAAGTCAGATTCATGTTTTCTATGATGTGGCAGGACGAAATAAAAACAGTGTCCAGTTCAGGTGAACATTATGGATAATACATCTATCTGCACTTATAAAGTAACAGCTATAGATTTTTATACAACACCTGTTGAATGCATCCTATGCCACTGATTTGAATGTAAGACACTTGTCTAATCCTGACTCACGTGTTGTGTAAACCAATGGCCTTTTGGTTCAAGATTTTTGCAGTTAACAATGTAGCCGGAAAATGTGTGGATTTTGAACAAAATCTTAAGCTTCTGGAAATTCCAGTCCAAAGAAGTGATTTAAATCCGGTTGTTGACATCGATGACATCAAAAGCAAAATTCTGTGTATCATAAAGATTTGGCAAAGAAAGGCCCAAATGAAATATACTAATTTTTGGTTCATTTCTTTGATAGTGTTCATGATGCAAAAGTCAGATTCATGTTTTCTATGATGTGGCAGGACGAAATAAAAACAGTGTCCAGTTCAGGTGAACATTATGGATAGTACATCTATTCTGCACTTATAAAGTAACAGCTATAGATTTTTATACAACACCTGTTGAATGCATCCTATGCCACTGATTTGAATGTAAGACACTTGTCTAATCCTGACTCACGTGTTGTGTAAAACCAATGGCCTTTTGGTTTCAAGATTTTTGCAGTTAACATGTAGCCGGAAAATGTGTGGGATTTGAACAAAATCTTAAGCTTCTGGAAATTCCAGTCCAAAGAAGTGATTTAAATCCAGTTGTTGACATTGATGACATCAAAAGCAAAATTCTGTGTATCATAAAGATTTGGCAAAGAAAGGCCCAAATGAAATATACTAATTTTTGGTTCATTTCTTTGATAGTGTTCATGATGCAAAAGTCAGATTCATGTTTTCTATGATGTGGCAGGACGAAAAGAAAAACAGTGTCCAGTTCAGGTGAACATTCTATGGATAATACATCTATCTGCACTTATAAAGTAACAGCTATAGATTTTTATACAACACCTGTTGAATGCATCCTTATGCCACTGATTGAATGTTAAGACCTTGTCTAATCCTGACTCACTGTGTGTGTGTAAACCAATGGCCTTCTGGTTCTTAGATTTTTGCAGTTAACATATGTAGCCGGAAAGTGTTGTGGATTTTGAAACAAAATTCTTAAGCTTCTGGAAAATTCCAGTCCAAAGAAGTGTTTTAAAATCCGGTTGTTGACATTGATGACATCAAAAGCATTGTTGACATGCTGACATCCAAAGCATATGATAGTGTCATGATGCAAAAGTCAGATTCATGTTTTCTATGATGTGGCAGGATTGAAATAAAAACAGTGTTCCAGTTCAGGTGAACATTAGGATAATTACATCTATCTGCACTTTAAACTACCAGCTATAGATTTTTATACAACACCGGTGAATGCATCTATGCCACTGATTTGAATGTAAGACACTTGTCTAATCCGACTCACGTGTGTGTGAAACCAATGGCCCTTCTGGTTCTAGATTTTTGCAGTTAACAAATGTGTAGAAGGAAAAGTGTGTGGATTTTGAACAAAATCTTAAGCTTCTGGAAATTCCAGCCAAAGAAGTGTTTTAAATCCGGTTGTTTGACATTGATGACATCAAAAGCAAAATTCTGTGTATCATAAAGGTTGGCAAAGAAAGGCCAAATGAAATATACTAATCTTTTGGTTCATTTCTTTGATAGTGTTCATGATGCAAAAAGTCAGATTCATGTTTTTTATGATGTGGGGGACGAAAAAAAAAACATGTGTGTAGGTGTATGCTATTCTTAGTTTTTTTAACTTCAAGCTGATTCTAGAGAATGTGAATCCGTATTATGAGATGGATGTGTGGGAACCAGGAATAATGACATACGTTTTTAGCCAGTAGTTTTTTAGTAAATTTAGAATGTAGAAAGTGTCTCGTGTTGTACTATGTTGTTTGTACAAAAATAATGTTTCATTAAATTATAATATATAAATAATTTCCTACACATATTAAATAAAGAATTTAAATGTCTATTTCAAGTAAAACTTATTTTGAAAAGATGGGATGAATTTCGGACAGCGGTTGTTGAATTTTGCCAATGGGCTTAATACAAATTGAAAAATGGTATGTTTTGAAACATTGATTTTCTGATAGGCGACATTCACAAACAGTGTCAAGTGAACCAAACATAATATGTATTATTGGTAGAGATACATGATATTTGCGAGTTGTGCGATAATGCAAAATGCACTATTTTGTCATTTTGTTTG
>JASPKZ010004003.1:0-68640 GCA_030220185.1 Diploptera punctata | reverse complement strand
CAGTTTATTAAAATGTATTTCATATTTTATTTTAGGATTATTTCTGTTATTTACACAGGTATCCTCAACCAAAATATACTTTTTTTTTTCTTCCACACTTCCCGGTCTTGCGTGTCTGCTTCTGTCATATTTATCTTCTTCATGTTGTCTTGCATTTCCTTTATCCACGTTGGCTTTGGTCTACCACGTTTCCCTTTTCCAGGAGGTATCCATTTTAATACTTCTTTGTTTAAGATAAAAAAAAATCGGGGGCACGCCGTAGCGTAGTGGTTAAGGCACTGAGCTACAAGCCGGAGGGTCGAGGATTCAAGTCCCGTTGGGGTCAGGATTTTTAACTGACCCAAACCCTCTGGCGGCACTATGGACCTGGGGTCGACTCAGCCTCTAACGGAAATGAGTACCAGACGCTTGTTCTGGGGGTAAAGACGGCCGTCACGCAGGTTTGACAACCCGGCTGACAAAAAGTGCCGATTGTCTAGAAAAAGTGGGAGCCTTAACCTCCTACTTTACTTAAGATAAAATCAAAATGTTCCCTACCTCTCCTCATATTAATCTTGTAAGTAGATCGCAATTTCAAGACCATAGCGGTCCTATCTTCAGTACCATCTTGACGACTCATGAGGAGAGGTATGAAACATTTGATTCTATCTTAAATCAAAGCTCATAGTGATTTATTCCTATAAAAGTTCAAAAATCTCTCTATTTGTTTCTGTGTCTCTTCTTCTCATTATATGGTCATACCGTTTTAGTTGGATTTCTTCAATATGTTGTACAATATCCTTTTCTAAATTCATAATTTCTCATATTGTATTATTTTTTTAATTTTGTCTAATTTTGATATTCTTGCCGATCTTCTTAAAAAGTCAATTTCTGTGACTAATAATTTATTTCTGGTCCACCGCTGTGGTCTCGGGGTAGCGCATAGAGAAACTACTCTGTGGGGGTAGCGTGCTGCCTTGTCACGCAGCGGGCCCGGGTTCGATCTCCGGTCGGCACAGTTTTTCTGGGTGA
Organism: Diploptera punctata; assembly: GCA_030220185.1. NCBI lineage: Eukaryota > Metazoa > Arthropoda > Insecta > Blattodea > Blaberidae > Diploptera > Diploptera punctata. The sequence goes on along the minus strand of JASPKZ010004003.1, from coordinate 67,629 downwards.
GGTTTTTATCGGGGTTTTTCCTCACCTGTAAGACAAATGTCAGGAAAATTTTAAGGCTCAAACGGTCCCCGAAATCATATGGCCATCATTATCATCTATATCATATTCACCTCATTAGATTAAGTTTAGGTTTAAGGTCTCTCCTGGTGCATCATTACCCATCGTCATCAGCCATCATATCATTGGGGCAGCGTAACCCCGCCTTCCAGGCGCCCCAACCTCAGAAGTGAGTTACAAGTACGCCATGCCAGGAGAGAAACCAGGAATGTCGAAAGACAAACCTGGGGCATTTGAAAAAAAAATATCATCATCATCGCTCCAGGGATTAGGCAATTGCCCGTTCCGACTTCATAATGCATCAGCCCAACGTCTTCTAGGTCTTCCAACATCACGTCTTCCTCTTGCTTGATAATTTCTTCCTAACAATGGATATCTCTCCTTACTCATTCCATCCATGTGGCCAATCCATTTTTGTCTGTAATTCGTGACTTTATCCAATAAAGGCTGTACTTTCAATTCTTCTCTTATATCCTCATTTCTTATTCTATAAAGTCTTGTACATCCTTTAACTTGTCTTAGGAACCTCATCTCCGCCGTCTGTGTTCTATCCTTCTGTCTTTTCACTGGAGCCCAAGTTTCACACCATACAATATTGTGGGAACCGTCACTAACATTATATACATTTTTATCTTGGTTTCTTTTCTAAATTTATTTTTGAATGTTCTCTGTATTGTTCCACACACCGTCTGAAATTTATTTATTTTGGAGTCAATATTTCTTTCCACATTGTAGCCAACATCACAGCCCAAATATATGAAACTAGACACCTGTTCTATACTTTGATTTTCTAAAATTATTTTGGATCTCACTGGATCTCTTCCTCTAAAAGCCATGGTCTTCGTTTTCCTTACAGAAATCTTTAGATCGTAACGCTTCCAGGAGACATTTATCCTACTGAGAAGCTTCATGGAAATCAGCCGGATTGTCATAACATATATATATATATATATATCTGTGCTTTAGCTTCAACATCCATGTTTCCGCATCATATATTAAAACAGTCCTCACAGTTGTGTTATATATTAATAATTTAGTCCTCTTGATTATATTCCTACTCCATAAAATATAATTTAATAAGCCAATAACTTTCTTTGTCTCTGTTATTCTTTTTTTGATGTCTAATTCAGATGGCCCATCTTTTTGAATTATTGATCCCAAATACTTAAAAAATATTTTTAAATATTTTATTAAAATTATATATTTTAAGATATTATATGGGTGCGAAACATGGACTCTTACTTTAAGAGAGGAAAGGAGATTACAGGTATTTGAGAATAAAGTACTTAGGAAAATTTTTGGACCAAAGAGAGATGAACAGACAGGTGAATGGAGAAGACTACATAACAATGAACTACATGGTCTTTATAGGAAGCCAGATATAATAAGAACAGTTAAGTCTCGTAGACTGCGATGGGCAGGACATGTTGCGCGTATGGGGAATGAAAGACTTGCATGGAAGGTTCTTGTAGGAAAGCCAGAGGGAAAACGCCCAGTTGGTAGACCAAGAATGAGGTGGGATAATAACATTAACTATGATTTGAGGGAAGTAGATTATACAGGGAATGATTGGAAAGCATTAGCTCAGGATAGGGATATATGGAGAGCTTATGTCCGTGCGGCCATGAACCTACGGGTTCGATAGTGCCAGTGAGTAAGTTAAGATTCTCCCATATAACTTATATAGACATGTGCTAAATAATATATTTTTATTTCATTTATTTCGAGTGTCAGAGAGCGAACTACACCCTTAAAGGTAAAAGCATTATTCGTCCAATGAAAATGCATCGTACGTCTGGTTTGTTTACATTACAAATGGAACTTACGTAGCTTGGAAGAGGTAGAGTGGTGAATTTACCCCCTCTTCTATCTTAACTTTTAATCTACTCGTGCTACGCGCAGTTGTTTTGAAGTTAGTAGAGTAAAAGATTCGTTACAGTGCACAATGCTCCGTCAAAAGCAAGGTAAGACCTATGCGGACTGTAGACTATATTAGTACAGTAGGATATACTAACGCAATTTCTTTACATTAGGTACAGATTCAACTGCAAGCAATTGTTCCTATTAAAATTCGGCTTGATTTTAGTAGCGTTTGTTATTAAAGAATTCCGTAGTAATGAAGCAATTGAGGTTGTTTTCGTAAAAAATATTTTTAAAAAATCAGAAGCCTTCATCGATCCTACATAAGAGACCGAAAATGACTATGTTAAATATATAGGCCTATACGATGAATTCCATGATAAATGACGTAACAATTGAAGCAGATTAAAATATTTAAATTTTTTAGCCTTCAGTGAGTAGAACATTACTTTTTCTCTTTAAAATATATATAGGTATCACTCCTTTTAACAGAAAATATGCAGTTTCTATCTTTAATAAGAATTGTACTTAAAATGTATGCTTTTTACATCGGTAAGTGACGTAACTGTAGAATGGCATGTTTTACAGAGTGAGACTAAAATACTATCTGTGAAGTTTTCAATTTTATTTCAACGAGCGAATGTACACAGAACAGGAGTTACAAATTAATTTTTTTTTTTTAGTTTTAAAATCTTAATTGTAACGTGCGTTCTCTAATGTTGGTGTTAAACAAATATACCGGTATATAGACATATATTAACTGTAATATGCTATTATATACAAAGAAGGAATTGAGCAGAATCCAAGCTATATAAATGGAATTGTTACGTGGAATGGTACATAAAACAAAGAGATGAAATAAGGAATGACAAAATCAGGGAGACATTAAGTGTAGAAAAATTAACAACAGACATAGAAAAAATAGACTAAAATGGTTTGGACATTTAAAAAGAATGGAAAAATTACTACAAAGACTGCTAAATCTCAAGATACACGGAAAACGATCACAAGGTAGACCACGAGAAAGATGGATTAACCAAGTGAAGAAAAGTTTACAAGAGAGAGGATACGAAGCAAAGCATGATGGTTGGAGACGAAAGGAGGATACGATAAGAGGATGATGATGAATGCTATTATGCATTACAGGGATCCTTGTCCAAATTATCTAAAAAAAACATTAAACTGAAAATGTATAAATCTGTTATTCTCCCAGTTAAATTATATGAATGCGATGCATAAACTCTTACTTTAAGGGAGGAAAAAATATTACGAATATTTCAGAACATTTTGGAGCAAATAGAGATGAACAGACATGCGAATGGAGAAAACTACATATGTGCGCTATTTGATCTTTATAGAAAATCAGATATAACAAGAATTATGTCTCATAGACTGCGATGGGCAGGATATGTGGCATGAATTGGGAATGAAAAAAAGATACATGAAAACTTATTGTAGGAAAACCAGAGGGAAAACGCCTAGTTGATAGACCAAGAACCCAAGAATAAAATAGGAGAATAACATTGACCATGATTTGAAGTAGATTGTATTGTACAAGGGATGATTAGAAAACATTACATCAGTGTAGGGATGTATGGAGAGCTTATCGGCCATGAAACCTATAGGTTCGGTAGTGTCAGTGAGTTAGTTATATGAACTGTAAAGGTCTAAAATCATATAATAAACTTCAGAACTGTTTTGTTAAAATCAAATACATAGGCCTTACATACCCGTATGTTTAATATTTTAACACACGCTTTACGCTTAAACAATAAATTATGTTGTACCTGCCCAAATAGAAGTACAATATTGTAGAAGTTGAACTGAAAACATTATGTCAAGCCTAAACTAAACCAAGTGCCATTATTTTAATTATATAATATATGTATAGGCTTCTTATGATAGAGAATTGTATATAAGGAAAGGAAAATTGTTTTTCACAGTGAGTCTGAATATAGAGCTAACTTAGAGTTAGAGGTCTTAGGTTCAAATCTCGGTTCAGGCGTTATTTTTTCTTTTCGTGGCATTTATATATGGCATAAAGGGTACTTAGGGGGCACGCCGTAGCGTAGTGGTTAAGGCACCGAGCTACAAGCCGGACAGTCGAGGGTTCAAGTCCCGTTGGGGTCAGGATTTTTAAACTGACCCAAACCCTCTGGCGGCACTATGGCCCTGGGGTCGACTCAGCCTCTAACGGAAATGAGTACCAGACGCTTGTTCTGGCGGTAAAGGCGGCCGTCACGCAGGGCTGACAACCCGGCTGACATAAAGTACCGATTGTCTAGAAAAAGTGGGAGCCCTAACCTCCTACTACCCCAAGGGCCTCCGGGCCTGTTGTGGGATCACATAAAGGGTATTTAACCAAAGATTATTCATGTCATAAGTAATAAAAAAAGGTTCTTATATTTTTTATGATTGTAACATTTAACTAATTATTACATTTTGCAACATTGGGCATTTGGCAACGTTGATGGATGGTGAGGGAGTGTTTACTCTGAACAGCGCTATCGAAACACGCTATACCGGTACAAAACAAATGATTTGTTCTAATGCAGGGCCGAACAAGGTCAACTGTTTACGTAAAACGCGCATCAAATACAAACTTTGTTTTATCAATAGAACATTATATTCAATTTTAATTTCCATTCAACAATATTGCTCTATTTTTTTTATTTCTAACCTTTCTTGTTTCCGTAAAACAGTACTATTTTTAAAGAAACAAAATTTACAATTTGCTATATTTTACAACATTACATATTAAAAATATCGCCTTTTACATTTGTAAGCACCATTAAATGTTTTGTTTGTTGAAATACAATACCATTACTACGGAGTGGATTTTTAGATTCTAAAAGTTAAGATTGCAACATAGTATACTTACTCTCTGGCACTATCGAACCCGTAGGTTCATGGCCGCGCGGACATAAGCTCTCCATATATCCCTATCCTGAGCTAATGTTTTCCAATCATTCCCTCTATAATCTACTTCCCTCAAATCATAGTTAATGTTATTCTCCCACCTCATTCTTGGTCTACCAACTGGACGTTTTCCCTCTGGCTTTCCTACAAGAAGCTTCCATGCAAGTCTTTCATTCCCCATACGTGCAACATGTCCTGTCCATCGCAGTCTACGAGACTTAACTATTCTTATTATATCTGGCGTCCTATAAAGACCATGTAGTTCATTGTTATGTAGTCTTCTCCATTCACTTGTCTGTTCACCTCTCTTTGATCCAGAATTTTTCCTAAGTACTTTATTCTCAAATACTTGTAATCTCCTTTCCTCCCTTAAAGTCAGAGTCCATGTTTCGCACCCATATAATATAACTGGTAGAATAATAGTTTTATATATTTTCAGTTTAACGTTTTTTTGAAAGCAGTTGGGACATCAAGAGTCTCTGCAATGTATAATAGCACGCATTTCCAGAATTGAGCCTGTGTTTAATTTCTTTGTGCATCTCATTCCTATTTGTGATTATTGTTCCTAGGTATTTGAATTCAGCCACTTCCTCAAAATTTCCCTCACTTGTCATTAGCTGTCCATTTCCATTATATACTGAATTTCTACGTGTGACCATATATTTAGTTTTATTGATATTTACTTCCAGTCCTAATTTCTTAGTGTTACTCAATAGTGTGTGCGTGTTGTCCTTTAGTATCTCCTCGCTATCGGCCAATAGTACATCATCAGCATAAACTAACAGCTTATTAATACCATTGAGTTGTAAGCCTTCCTCATTCTCTAAAGAGTTAATGGCATGCTCGAGTACAAAATTAAATAGTAGAGGAGATTAGTGCATCTCCTTGCTTCAATCCATTCTGGATTTCAAAAGTGTCTGAAAAATGTTTGCCTACACGCACCCTACTCTTTGTGCCATTTAGACACATTCGTATAAGTCTAACTTTTTAGGAATTCCGAACTCTAGCAGGATACTATATAACTTCTCCCTCTTAATTGAATCATATGCTTTTTTGAAGTCTACGTATAGTTGATATACAATACCATTATATTCCCATTTCTTTTCCAAAATCTGTCTTATACTAAAAACCTGATCTGTTGTAGACCTATTACTTCTAAATCCACATTGATGGTCTCCTAGAATGTCATCAATATAGGGAGTAAGTCTGCATCATAGTATAGTGATAAAATTAATGTAATCAGTCTTTATATCCAATCAGCTGACTTTTTATAATACAGTAAAACCTGTCTATGAAGGACCATAACGGTTCCTTAAATATATTTTCGTCTTGGCAGTTTTCCTCGCAGGTAGCGTAAGCAGGCAAGGAAACGCGAGGTATTCCCCGCTGTTGCACATAAGCAATGGTTTCTCCGCAATACAATCAACTGACTTTTTTATAATACAGTAAAACCAGTCTATGAAGGAACATAACAGTTCCTGAAATATATTTTCGTCTTGGCAGTTTTCCTCGCAGGTAACGTAAGCCGGCAAGGAAACGCGAGGTATTCCCCGCTGTTGCACTTAAGCAAGGGTATCCCCGCAATACAATGGCAACACAAGAAGGAAAAACGGTATAATGCAGAAAGCGTCATACGCAGAATTTTCACGTGTGGTCATTAATACTGTAATTAGAACGTGCTTAAGAATAATTTTCCGTCTTACTGAGGTAAAAAATTAACTATTGGTACTTTAAAAACCATTCCGTTTCCGTGTTATGAAGGTTTCCGGCTTATACAGGACGATTTTAGAAATTAAATCGTACCGTTCTGAAGATGTTTTCCGTCTCTACAGGTTTCCTTCTTATAAAGGTTCCGGCTAGGGGGCACGCCGTAGCATAGTGGTTAAGGCACTGAGCTACAATCCGGAAAGTCGAGGGTTCAAGTCCCGTTGGGGCCAGGATTTTTAAACTGACCCAAACCCTCTGGCGGCACTATGGCCCTGGGGTCGACTCAGCCTCTAACGGAAATGAGTACGACGCTTGTTCTGGGGGTAAAGGCGGCCGTCACGCAGGGCTGACATAAAGTGCCGATTGTCTAGAAAAAGTGGGAGCCCTAACCTCCTACTACCCCAAGGGCTTCCGGGCCTGTTGTGGGATCACTTTACTTTACTAAAGGTTCCGGCTAAGACAGGTTTTACTGTATAACTTATAAGAAAATGTCTCAATACTTTGTGTGGGATCTAGCAATATTACATGTTTATTACACAAATTATTTAATCAATTGAATTGGTGTTTACTTGATGAAAATTCATAACTTATTTAATTAAATAAAAATGAAACTTAGTTTTATGTGATTTTCATATTTATTAAGATATAATTTAGTTACAGCTGTTTCATTAAGTTCTTATTTAGTGTTCTACTTACATCATTTCATAATTCAAAAGTAATATGTGTAACATAAATATAATATTGCTAGATCCCACATAAAGTATTGACAAATCTTTTTGTAAGTTATATAATAAAAAAATCAGTTGATTGGATATTGAGTCATTACTAGAGCTAGGAATTTTAGGTGCAAAATTTTGGTGAAAAAGGTACAAAAAAAGGTGCTTTAATTTAGCAGAAAAATGTGCAAAAAAGGTGCAATTTTTAAAATAGAAGTTGCAAATTTCCCATGTAAATAATCATTAAAGATTACCAAAACCAATTACAACAAGGGTTGTAAGGGGTAGTGACGTGTGTATAACCTCTCCTACCCAATTCTCATCCTCACCTTCTCATGGTACAACCTGTTTTCACAAACGAGGCTCTGAGGACCGAGTCACGGTGGTATAACCGTTCCATCAGGTACTGAGTAAATGCGGTATCCTAATGTCTGTCCAGAGACTAAAAGGTAGCAGCCCTACCACTGGACTACTTAGCGTCGGGCCAGTAACCTGTCCTAAGGAACTTCAAAACTACTTTCAAGTCTCAACACGAAAAAAAACTGAAAGTGTATAAACACTGGCTCTTCCAACTCTTTTGTATGGTAGCGAAGTATGGACGTTGAAACAGAAGGATATACAGAGACTTAGATCTGCTGAAATGAGATATCTTCGGAGGACTGCAGGATACACACTACTAGATCACAAAAAAAATGAAGACATCTTAGAAGAATTACACATTGAATCTTTAGAAAACAAAATTTCTGATTATAAGTCAAGATGGATACAACATGTTCATCGAATGGAAGATCACAGAATACCCAAACTAATGTTAAGATATCAACCTGCAGGAAGAAGAAGACCAGGACGTCCACTCAAAAGACTTCTGGATGGTGTTTCTCTTGAGGCCGAAACAGGTCAACAAATGGCCTAAATTCGTGAATGTACTATGATGATGATGATGATGATGAATTACAACAAGTAACTAACGACACAAAATTCACGCATGTTGTGCTAAAATGTTTAGAACATATCTCAACTGTCTATCAGTGGTTTCATCTAATACGAAATATACTGGATTTTCACCTACTACTTGCCTGATCTGTTTTAATTTTTCTTCATGCAGAGGTTGAAGGTATGATTTTTGTAAGGTACTTTCATCTGGGAGACTTCCCATTATATTTCTCCAAATATGCTTTCATAATAGGGTTGTTAAGCTTGGAAAGAGGAATACCACATGCCACAAATGTCTTTGCTGTATCATTACAAAATTCATTTTTACACGCTTTATATTAGCTTGACCTGTAACTATCTATGTAACGGAATCTTTCAACGCGATTTTCACCCACTTAAAATCATTGGATCGACTTGAAACTTTGTATACTTTTAGAGGACCCGTGACAATATAATATTTTCATATTTGTTTCTAAAATCCTGGCCAGAATCGTCAGAAAAACAAAAAAGTGTCTTTGTATCTATGTAACGGAATCTTTGAACATGATTTTCACCCACTTAGAAACATTGGATCGACTTCAAATTTTGTATACTTACAAAGGACCCGTGACAATGACAATACAATATTCATATTTTGTTTGTAAAATCCTGGCCAGAATCATCAGAAAATAAAAAAAAATGAAAACTGGTATAATAGGTTGCGGACTTGTCGACTTTTTTATTCAATCGTTGTAAGAGCTCAGTTGGTAGAGCAGTGAACTCTAGTGATATATATTTTTGGTAATCCATATGTTGCTGGTTCAAATTCGGCTGGGAGGATTTTTTTAGAAGAGTATTATTATTTATTGAACTTGATGAAGCAAATGCCTTGCCAATAAACTGTTGTTGCACTACAACTTTACTGCTTCGTCGTTCCTTATTTTTCACATGTTTTGCACTACTTATATGCTGCATAACACGAATGCATTGATATTTTTCATCAATTGTTATTGAAATATCACAAAGAATGCGCCTATAACAAGATCCGTCACTCTGAATTCCATCTGCACTAAACTTTTTAACAATATCACGTAGTTTATAGGAGTTCACTTTCAGTTTCGGCATACTGTATACTTGTAACTCAGGAAAATAGCAGACCGCACTAGTCAAATGTATTATTTTGAACTGAAACATTTATTCACGCTCTCAACAACCTTCCTTGCTTGAACAATAGCTTTCACATAACTGTGGTGCAATGAGGCGCAAACTAATTTAAAAGGAATAGCCTAACGGGATTGCACTGAAGTGGAAGTAATGTGATGTGGACTGATGCCACATATCGTTGCCAACCCTTGAAATCGTATTTGAATAAATGTAATGTATATATTATTTTGGTAATAAAATGTTCCAAAGGAGACAAAAAAGGTTTGAGAAGGTGCAAAATGTGCTTCCATTAAAGAAAAGGTGCAAAAAGGTGCTAGCATTGAATAAAGGTGCAAAAAGGTGCAACTAAAATACAGTTAGGGGCATTTATTTAATGTTTTCTTTGCAATACTAGCTAATTGAACATTATAGTAACAAAAAAAAAAGGTGCAGCACCTAAAATTCGTAGCTCTAGTCATTATATTCATTTTATCACTATATTATGTTGCAATATTAATCTTTAGAACACAAAAATCTGCTCCCTAATCATTGCCTTGCATTTGAAAACTGTGCATCCGATTTATATAAGATTTTCCACATGTCTACTATCGTTCTGAAAGCAGACATCACATCTTCCAATTCAATTGTTGCAGACACGTTAAAAAAATATCAGGAGCCCTCGTGATTGCGTTTGCAGCTGCAAAAATATGTTGTTGAAGAACATCACAGCAGGCGTGTCCAACCTTTTTTTTTTGAAAAGGGCCACTGTCATTAAGGTGAATTGGTTTACGGGCCACATGATCAGATTTCTTTACCGCATTAAATAGGATCTAAGATAAGCCAATGAAATTAAATTTGAAATAGCTAATATATTATGTTATTTTATTAATATATTAATCATATTTTAATTAACGTATTTTAAAATTAAATAAAACTTTTTTTCATATATAATCTAATTCTAAAAATTAAGCTGAACAATATAATGTGGTAGATAGGATCATAAATGAAAATGTTACTGGGTGTTTCTTAAAACGGATGTGATTTTTCCATGATTTAAGGAAGAGGATGAATAGGGTGAATTTTGCAACACACGTGTTGAAAACAGAAAAAGTCTTGCTCTTTCAAGTTTATCTTATACCAAATAGAATTACATATTTCATAAATTAAATTAGACTATTACAGCAGTGACTACAGATAGGAGAAAATACACAGTTTAGTGCTGTCTTTCAAAATGCATATCCTGTACTACAAACGTACTAGACCACAGCGGTGGATGTATTAAAAATACTTCAAATCAGCATATATCAATAATATTTATATTAATTTGTGCAGAATATTTCAAACTATTTGAAAGTACAAAAAAAGCAAATTTGAAAATTTTTTTACTAAAATCACCTTTAAGAAATATTTTACTGTACATTATTTGCTTCTTAATTTAGTGTATTTATTCAGATTCATCTGAAAGAACATTACTAGAAGATATAACTGCAATCACTAAGGGTGTTGAATCTCTAAAGATTCCAACAAGGAAATTTAGAGACAAATGTGGAACCAAGGGAAGACGTATCACAGTAGAGACCAACCATGTGTCATTAGATTTGTCAAGAATAAAAAACGATATTGTCATCCATTATGACGTAAACCTGGAACTTGAACTTCCAAAGCGTCTTGCAAGGTACATTCAGCAGAATATGTAAGGATAACTTCAACTATAGTCGATAATTCTTAGAAAAAGCAAAATACATCTGAAGATCTAGGGTAATGGCACCTCATGGAATCGGATAATGATAGTTGCACTTACAAAAGAACCGTCAGTTGTTGAATACCGAAACCTACCCTGAAATTTCTCCCAGAGAAGCATTGTGATGCACCAAGGCCATGTCAAAAAAAAAATCTGCTGTTTTTAACTACAAGGCAATAAAATCCAGTGTGAAACATCTCATTTAAACTATAGGGAAGTTATATTTATATATTAAACTTGGGAATTTTTAACATTATGAGGTTCAATTAATAAGAATTAAATGAATCGTGATTCTTCTTACCTCATACTTCTATGTTTTTTTAAACACAGCACTGCAGTATCGGCGACCCATTGTCATCATCGTCAGCTGTTTTCATGACTGTCCATTTTTTTCTTTCGCCACTAATTATCTAGACTGCCATCTGGTGTTCTTTTGAAGGAATTACTCTCCAAACTGCAGTGCAGAGTAATTCCTTCAAAAGAACACCAGATGGCAGTCTAGATAATTACCGGCAAAAGAAAAAATGGACAGTCATGAAACAGCTGACGATGATGACAATGGGTCGCTGATACTGCAGTGCTGTGTTTAAAAAAACATAGAAGTATGAGGTAAGAAGAAATCACGATTCATTTAATTCTTATAGGGAAGTATTACAACTCCCAAATTGATACATTGGATAACCATGACTACCTGCCATCTGTGCCGCACCCCACTCCTCTTTGTCAAGCAGGGAGCCCATCTGATCTGTACAGTGGATTGCCATTGTTGGATTTTGACTTAGATCTGTCATTTCAGTTAAAAATGGCAGATAATTTTTTGGACACAGTCTTGGTAAATCACATTGCTTGTCTGGGAGAAATTTCAAGATAGATCTTGGCATGCAATGGGTGACAGTTCCCTTATTAGAAACAAAATATAACCTATTACAATCTTTATCATAAGTAGTGCCACGAGTGATTTCCAATTTATTTAGAGGATTTGGGAATCAAGAGTGGCATTTGTTAGGACTATATTATCATCCTGCCAGGTATTAGTCCTAGAAGAACTGTTACGGCCTGAGAAAGTGGTTTTCGTGCTATCTCTTCATAGGTCGACCAAGTAACCATTTCCCATTTGGACAGTAGTTCATTATTGCCTTGGGGATCCTGGATCTAGCCATTCTTGAGGCATGTTCCTTCCAGTTTAGCTGATATCTGGAGATGTAGTCCAGTATTGGTGACACATTAAGTTCTTCAAGGATTTCTACATTTTTCTTTCGATCCCATTTGATGTAGCAAACTGTTTGGCGCATAAATCTCATCTCACAAGCTGTTAGTCTGCTTTCATCTCTCGTCCTTATAGTCCACACTTCACTCCCATAACATAGGACTGGTCAAACCATTATTTGATAAAGACGAGTATGAGTTGATTTTTGCACTAATGAAGGTTTTAAAACTCTATTAATGATTCCTATTGATTTGTTGAATTTCACAATTTGTTAGGACTATTTAACGAATAAAATTATGCTGTTTCCTCACAAATCATTATTTAAATATAGTTATTTTATTAAACTATTTATATATTTAATGTAAACAGCAATGTATGAAAACAAATGAGAAATGTTTTTCATTTGTTCATCACTGCAAATTGATCATATTATTTATTGCCAAATAGTATCACAATATTGTAAGAATGCACCCTAGTGGAGAAAAAATGAAACACATCTAACTGTATATTATAACCAACATTATAGGTTATTAAAATTTTGTTCAGAAACAACTCGGTAAAATCATTTAAAAATATAATTATTGAACACACAATTATCAAATGTGTAGTTCGAAGGAATCTGTTCATTATTTGCTATATTAAATGTAATTGTTGGAGAGTGTCACTGCAAAATAATGCTCTGACCTGTTCAGAATATTAAAAAGGAGGAGCTTTATTTAATATGATAAATAGAAATAGATAAATATTGAGGTGAAACAGAACTGTGATTGGTTGTAAAACAAAATTCATTGAAATGTGATTGGTCATTGATTGCCATTTGGGACATGAGTTAAATAGTCATTAATATTTTACGTGTTCGAAATATACCTATTCTTTATTTGTTCAATATGCTAAGCAATTTTCCTCCTGTATTTCCTTTCCAATTGTCCTTTCACATACCACCAAAGAATGCAAGATTAAAAAGATTTTGGATGTGTGCGTATGTTTTTAGTGCCATACACTGCACTTCTGCTGAAGTTTAATGAGTAAGTTATTTTTTTACTAGTAGAGGTTACCAGCCTCTAGCCAAACTCCTCTTCCTGGAGGGTAGGGAACTGGAATTTCGGAGTGTTCGTCTCCTAGAGAAGTTGCCTTCACTACGTCTTTGGCGACTTCTCTCTTCTCCCCACATAACCCTGTGGACGGGGCCCTACCCAGGTACTACCCACTGGGTGAGTGGGACCTGGAGCTCACAAAAGGGCAGGGGTGCCTACTCCCTGGAGTGGACCTCTATCAAGGGTTCCACTCTGTGAAGTAAGTAAAAATAAAATTCATACCAATCAAGGAGTTAAACAAGGATGCAGTATCTCTCCAGTTTTATTTAACCTATACATCAATGATATAATAAAAAAATGGAACGAAGAAACAAATAAAGGAATAAAATTAGATAAAAACACACTACTTGAAAACATTATTATACGATGATGACCAGGTAATAATAGCAAATACAGAAGACGAACTTCAAAGCAATATTTTTAAACTACATGATATATGTGAACAATATAATCTCAAAATATCCATAGAAAAAACTAAGGTAATGGCATTCCAAGGGAAAAATCAAATCAGATCGAAAATAGTAGGAAACAAAATCATAGAACAGGTGAACCATCTCAATTATCTAGGATGTGACATTTCATTTAATTATGACAATGATATAAATAATAAAATAGCAAAATTCCAGGGAATATGAGGTACGATAAAAGATCACTAAATAACAAAACAACAAGAGAGACCCAATTGAAATTTTATAAAATGTTGGCACTACCGGTACTGCTCTATGGTTCAGAAGCCTGGAAACATAAAAAACAAGATCTAAGTAGGATAACGGCAGCAGAAATGAAATTTTTGAGAACTGTTAAAGGGTGCACTAAGGAAGACAGAATCAAGAACACAGAAATAAGACAGTAACTTGAAATATTTGCAATAACTGATAAAATAGATACATATAGACAAAAATGGAAGCAACACACAGACAGAATGAATGAAGATAGATATCCAAAACAAATAAGAAAATACAAACCTAAAGGCACCCAAGATGTGGGCAGACCTAGAAAGAGATGGGTTGAAGTCAGAACGGGTCAACAGACCTAATCCATGGATGCAGATGATGATGACACTGCACTTTGTCCTTCAGGTTCTGAACTGGGCAGATGGATGGCATTAATGTAAAACATTTTAAATTTGCAGACCACTTTCCAATAGATGATGTATTCTTGTATTGTGTGTAGAGATGAGTGTAGGATAAGTCGTATGTTTAAGTAGAGTAAAGTGTCCTGGATGATGGTAATGAGAAGAGAGAAGATGAAATATGATTAGGTATTTAGCCTACTCTTGTTGAAAAGCACAAAGGGACACATCAGGCTTAACATCTCCATCCGACGGATAAATTGCTATCAACAGTAACGGGTACAACATGCCTTTTTAACATATGTACTATGGAGGGATCTGCAATTTAATGCAGAAATGTAGTGCCCCAAAATTGAAAAATTACAATTAAATTAATGTAATTTGATTGATTTAACAAATACAATTTTTAGCCCTGCTGCTTAATGAACTCAGGCCTGCTACTTAGGAAGTAGGGTGATACACCTGAGCAAGCATGATGATGTTGTTTAGAAGTTTCATGCTTTTTTTTATTTTTTTCTGCCAGATTATTTAAATATTTCTCCACAGATTTGATCCAGTAAAGAAAATGTGAGGGGAAACAATACAGTGCATTTGTCACTTCAGAACCACATATTTTTTTTGTACCATTACATGTCCCACCTGAAAATTCATATGAATTGTCTACTTTTACAATAAACTGTCTGCTTTATATTCAACCCTTCCTTTGGACCTATTCTGCCCTAAGTCGTCATACTGAGTCGGAGTCATCAGGAAGTATATGAGAGGTTTCCATTAGATCATCACATATTTTAAACATTTTGGTTTGCTAAACCAGCCTACTTTTCACAAACATGAGAAGAGATGAAAGGTGATATAAAATGAATTAATGAATGGAGATGAAGTGACATGATAAGGAGAGAAGAGGAGTGGAGAGTGTTGGTTGGAATGAAATTTGGGAAATGGGATAACCCTGAGAAAAACCCAAAAAATTTCTGGTGAGCCTACTGGCAATTTCCCTCCAGAATGAGGATTTGAACTGAGATACCAGTCAGGGCAGATGCATGTACTAGCACATGTCCATTGAGATGGCAGAATTAACTCAAAGAACTAGTATTATTTTCTTCAAAATGCTATTAAATTTGAAATTGCAAATATATAAATGCTGTAAAATGCTAGGGTACAAATTAAAATGCAAGATTTCTAATTTCAAAATGCTAAGTCACGTCCCTTGATATTATATTCTCTATTGCAATGTATTCTTGACAAGTTATCTAGCTATATAATACAAAATAAGGGTACCTACTTACCTAAATTTCTCAGCGCCTTCATGTCACTTCCATAGACAGAATTGTAGTTGTTTCATGACAGCACCTGTAATGAATTCAAAATTATTATACTGAGCAACATAAAATAAATTTTTTTTGTCTCAGAAAGAAAAACATGCGATTCCGATAGTATTTTTTCTCCTGAATTCAAATATGATATCAGGTTTTCTCAATTGCAGAAGGTTTCCAAGAGACAGGAATTTATAATTTCAAACACTTTAATATTTTCTACATTCGTACCTACACAATATTCGAACATTTGGACTCGCCTAGAAACTAAGAAATGACAATTTTCTGCTATATTTCGCCTGTGGAGCATCCCTCTTGATAGTCCAACAATAAACCGGCCAGTATATTAGGATTCCATTTGCCTTGATATCTTTTCCATAGCTGAAATCTCCTGATGAAAGTGTTCCCTGTTTTGTTTTACAATAGACAAATGGACGAATAAACGTTTATTAAAAAGATAATTATTTAAATCCATTAATTGAAATTGAAATAAAAAAAACTGTGGGTGCTGGAGAAATTTCAAATATATATTTGAAAACATGATAAAAAAACTGCATTAAATAAAACTATTGGTACTCTGAGACAAAAATCATATTGACCAGTGTTATCAATGTTTTAATAATATTATACATAATGTCAATATCAAAACATTATATAATAAAAAGTACAGTTAACAAATAAGGGAAATTTTGAAGTGGCAGAATGCAAATATGAGAAACTTCTACACGAGTTCTGAATAAAGAGGGACTCCATTAGTGAAAGTTTCTTCACTACCCAGGACAATAATGATAGCCAGATGTTCGGGGATCTTTCAGGCCTTAAAGCTACCTGAAATTTCTTACAGGTGAGGAAAAACCCCGGAAAAAACCTCACTCAGGAAGCTTGTCCCGACCTGGAATCAAACCTGGGCCTGCTGCATGACGAGGCAGCATGGTACCTTGAGACCAGAATGGTGAACGATAATGATCCAAGTGTTAGGCCAAGGCCTGTTAAGATCCTATAGAAAATTTTCCCTCCAGCGTTTCATAGGACGGTCCAGAGATCTTCGTCCTCTTGGTATATAATTATAAACAGCTTTGGGGATCTGATTTGAACTCATTCTTTCAAGATGGTCTTTCCAATTTAGTTGGTACTGTTTAATATATTCCAAAATTGGCGTAGTCTTCAATTCTTTTAAGATATCGGTGTTCCTTTTCGATCCCATCTGGTGTAACCCGCTGTTCTGCGCATGAATCTCATTTCACAAGCCGTTATTCTGCTTTCATTTTGTCTTTTTGGTGTCCATGCTTCACTATCATAGTTCAACACTGGTCTAGCCAAAATGTTATATAAACATAATCTGGTGTTTTTTTGTACAAGGGATGGTTTCAATAAAGTAATATAATGGTATAATAAAATAATTAAGTTGGTGGTAATACATTGAAGAGCTTCTTAAAAATAGGGATAACAATAGATTTCTGTAAAGGTGATTTTAAAATGTTATAATAAATACAATATTCACCATTATTTACGTAACTTTCCTCAACTTACTCAGTAAGTATACTCGGACCATCAAATCTGTGCCCCTATAGCACTGACAATCGTTCTTAGAAAACTACACATCTATGCTCACACCATTTCACTGCACTCCCCCCCCCCACTATGTCAAACGACAGCCACTCGAGTAGGGATGTTGCCAAACTTCCCCCAGTGTCATGGCTCTTGAATATTGAATAATGCAAGGCTGGAGTTGAGTTGACAGCACTGGAGTACAAGTGCAAGAGAGAGATAGGAATGCAGGGAGGGAAATGATTTGCCGAGGCAGAAAAGGAAGTAGGCTTTAGTTCACATATCTTACGGGGGCACAGATCTGTTGGACAGACAATAGTTGGCATAATCCTATGTATGAGATATATTTTGCCACTCAAATGAACTTGTTTTTCTGTCTAAAAACAAATGTCACACAAATTGTTAGTTACATCCTTATTTGAGGAGTCTTCAATTTCAGAGAGACAAATAGTGATGGAAAAACTAATGGGATTTTTAAATTTTATTTAGGCTTGCAATGGAAATGTTTAGAAGAAAGCATTACCAAGATCGTTATCCAGCCTTTGATGGAAAGAAGAATTTATATAGTTCTGGACCTCTACCATTTGGAGGAGAGGTATGTAAAAATAAATAACATTTTTACACGCTTTATATTAGCTTGACCTGTATCTATCTATCTATCTATCTATCTATCTATCTATCTATCTATCTATCTATCTATCTATCTATCTATCTATCTATCTATCTATCTATCTATGTAACGGAATCTTTCAATGCGATTTTCACCCACTTAAAGTCATCGGATCGACTTGAAACTTTGTATACTTGTAGAGGATCCATGACAATACAATAATTTCATATTTATTTTCTAAAATCCTGGCCATAATCATCAGAAAATCAGTGTTTTTGTATCAATGTAACGGAATCTTTCAATGCGATTTTCACCCACTTAGAAACATTGGATCGACTTGAAACTTTGTATACTTGTAGAGGACCAGTGACAATACAATAATTTCATATTTATTTTCTAAAAATCCTCAGAAAATCAAAAAACGTGTTTTTGTATCAATGTAATGGAATCTTTCAACGCGATTTTCACCCACTTAGAAACATTGGATCGACTTGAAACTTTGTATACGTGTAGAGGACCCGTGACAATACAATAATTTCATATTTTGTTTGTAAAATCCTTGCCAGAATCATACGAAAATCACAAAAATTAAAACTGGTATAATAGGTTGCGGACTTGTCGAGTTTTTAGTCAATTGTTGTAAGAGCTCAGTTGGTAGAGCAGTGAACTCTTAGTGGTACATAATTTCAGTAATCCATACGTCGCTGGTTCAAATCCGGCTGGGAGGGTTTTTTTATGGAAGAGTATTACTTTTAGCTCATACTACAATAGTATCGAATTTAAATATATTTACATTTTTATCTTATTCTGTAAAATATTAAAAATAAAAAATAAATAGTAATTTTAAAAAACTAAAAGAACACACTTTATTAGAAAACTAAAAAATGAAAAATAATTTTAATTTCCAATACACTTGGGATAAAATAAAGTGGTCAACAAAAAAATCATCTCCAACACATATAGAATAAAATTAGAGTTATCAAGAAAATAAAATAATTTTACCATCAAAAGCGTGGGGTGCTTTTTATGATTTTTTTACATTTTCTTCTTTGAGAGCTTACTTTTACCAATATCTGTTTATTATCAAATATATTAATTGATATAGAGCACCCCATGCTTTTGATGGTAAAATTATTAAATATAGGTTATTTGACATTTAAATAATAGTATGTGGCAAAATTCTCTTCTCACAGACAATGTGAAGAAATTAAACTTAATGGGAGTGACTCTTTCTTCACTGCTTCTAATGGAAAACTTCCCAATATCACACTTCTTAAATAAAATATTTTATTTTTGCCATAGCCTTCAGTATGAACAAAAGCGGATCAGGTGGGTCTGGTGTATCACAGAAATACAAATTCAGTCTTGTTTAATATACAATAGTTCCAGGCAATTGGTTCTCTGAAAGCATTATGATGTAAATGAACAGAACTCATATAAACACGATCATCTTTGTTTATGCATTTTACTATACAGGGCTATTCAAAAAGAAGGAACAGACTTCAAACATTTATTTTTTCCAAACTACAAAAAATATAAACACAATTCCAACATTCCTGGAAAAAGAAAAGTTCAAATTTCACTATTTTAAGCATTCAATATGAGTACCATGTGTTAAATGACAAATATCAAATCGGTGGCTCATTCTTGCCACACACGATTCAGCTGGTCTCTAGTTATCAAATTCATAGCTTTAACAATTCAATGTTACAGATTACCAAAAGTGTCAGGCATAGGTCTTGTATGTAAAAACTCACAGATAAAAATCACCTGGGAGGCCATTGGCAATGAAATTGATCTTCTGCTGCTTCCTCTTCCAATGCAACGTCCTGGAATGGTGTTACTGAGGTGGTTAGAAAAATGTGACTGTAATTGGAACTTCAAACTTTTCTCTTTCAGGAACGTTGGAATTGTTTCTATTTTTTGTGGTTTGGAAGAAATAAATGTTTGAAGTCTGTTCCGTCTTTTTGAATAGACTCTATTTATAACTTTGAAGGTTATTAGTTTAATTTAACTTAAAATCTTTCCAGTGAAAGTTAAATTAAGCTTTTAATAAATACTAATAACCAGTGTTCTCAAAATTAGTCCTAGAGTTGAGAAGACGGAAATTAAGATAACAACAGAGTCTAATTCCTTTTAAAAGATTTTTCTACTCTGCTGTACAGAGGAGAAAAGATTGAGTATTTGAGAACAAAGACTTAGGAAAATATATTGATTTAGCCTTTCACGGCTGGAGTTGCTATGATGATCTTGAGGATGCCAGACGCAGTCTCTGCCGAAATGTTGGGGAACTTCAAGCCTCAAGACCACAGCCTACAGCCTGGAAATCTTCTTCAAGATCACTTAGGAAAATGTCAGGACCAAAGAGAAATGAACGGATTGGTGAATGGAAGAAACTGTGAAACAATTAATTCCAAGATATATATGAGAAACCATTTATAATTATGAAGTCAAGTCTCATAGACTGTAATGGATAAGACATATATTATAAAATGGGGAATGAAAGAGGGCCATGGAAATTGCTTGTAGGAATATTGGAGGGTAAACTGTCCATTAGATAGGCAAAGAATGAGATGGAAGAATATCAATAATGATTTACAGGATTATGTCTTGCGCTGTAGCTGAATGGTTAAGGCAAGATGCCTTGGTGCAAAGCTACAGGACTTGTGCTGGTTCGGGTCTCCATGGGGGGGAAGAAATTTTCTCATGGAATTTCAGCCAATGTGGAACCAGTGCCCATCCAGTATCGTGTAGAATTTGGGTCATACAATAAGTAATGGTTCTACTTCGAAAAAAACAAACTGTAATGGTGGGGGATGTGATATGCTGGCCACATGTTACCTCTACAGGTTGGCTGGATGATTATCTACATCTGTGATTAACACAAGTGGATGTCAGGCCAATCTTTGGGATGGCCAAGGAAACGATGGACTTGAGACCGGAACAGGTCACATTGACCTAATCCTGGAAAGGAAGAAGGATGTCAGGCCAGCAGCTGGCTGGTAGGCCATTGTAATCTTGTAGTATGTTGTTGAGCAGTCTTTTGTTCTAATATTGAAAGTCTTGAAATAGCTATTTACTTTGTGGATATATTCACGGTTTCTCACATTCAATAAGTAATACCACCTTTGATAGATGTTCGGTAGAATTTGTTTAGAAGGTGGAATTGGGAAGTACTCAAACATCCACCAAATTCAACAGACAGGATTCCTTGTGATTATAACTTATTCTCAAAGATAAAAGAACCTCTGAGGCATTCAATTACAACAAAGTCTATCCAGAAAGATCTAGATTGATCAGATGAGAGAGATATCCAGAAATGGTGCTGCAGATGGAGTTTGTCAAATTTCAAGGATTTGCCAACGTATAGTTTTCTTGACAAGACTATAGATGAAGTTCATAATGTTAATAATAAGCTAAATAATTTTTGTGATGTAGTAGTGTTGCCATTACGTACTGAATGCCCTTTACTTACTTACTTACTCACTGGCACTATCGAACCCGTAGGTTCATGGCCGCGCGGACATAAGCTCTCCATACATCCCTATCCTGAGCTAATGCTTTCCAATCATTCCCTGTACAATCTACTTCCCTCAAATCATCATTAATGTTGTTCTCCCACCTCATTCTTGGTCTACCAACTGGGTGTTTTTCTTCTGGCTTTCCTACAAGAAGTTTCCATGCACGTCTTTCATTCCCCATATGCGCAACATGTCCTGCCCTTTAAGTCTACGAGACTTAACTGTTCTTATTATATCTGGCTTCCTATAAAGACCATATAGTTCATTGTTATGCAGTCCTCTCCATTCACCTGTCTGTTCATCTCTCTTTGGTCCAAAAATGTTCCTAAGAACTTTATTCTCAAATACTCGTAATCTCCTTTCCTCCCTTAAAGTATTGAATGCCCTACTATTTAAAATTCTCTAATCAATTGAGTTGGTGTTTACTTGATGAAAATCCATATTTATTAATTACATAAAAATAAAACTTAGTTTTACTTGATATTCATATTTATTAAGATATAATTCAGTGACAGCTGTTTTGGTACACTGTAACCTTCTTCAGACATGTTAACAAAAAGTAGTTCATAATTTAACATGTCTGAAGAAGGTGCAGTGTACCAAAACAGCTGTAACTGAATTATATCTTAATAAATGTGAAAATCAAATAAAACGGTTTTATTTTTATTTAATTAATAAAATTCTCTACTTCTTCAAACTTCATTCCACATGATTTAATTTATATACTGGAGCATCTCTATTCTGTTTCTCATATACACCGTGTCCCATTCAAACCTCCCATACTTAAATTAATCATAACTCTCAAAGTATGCAGAATTATGAAATGAGGTTGGTATTAAAAGAAAGATAAACTCTAAGAATTTTGTTTTCATTGTTATAGTTAATTTATCTGTCGCATGTTGGATAATGACATAAAACCACATTTGTCATATATCACTCCATTGGACTTCTTCCTCTGTGGGCATGTAAAAGACAGTGTGTTTGCGACTCCAGTACAACATCTTTATGATTTACGAAACCGTATCCTTGATACAATTGCAATAGTACCAATGGACATGTTGGACAGAAGGTGCCACGACTTGATATTGTTCATGCTACTAATGGTGCACATATAGAGGTGTTTAGTGTGTGGCAATGAAAATTCTTTGAGTTTGTTTCGTTTAATACTGGCCTCATTTCATAATTCTGCATACTTTGCTAGTTATGATTAATTAAAATATGGGATGATTAATTGGGAAACTCTGTACTTTCTTATTATTTATACTTAGTCCTATCTTATTTGCCACCTTTATGATATCCTCTTTTCGTTCATAGTTAACTGCACATCCAAGGATAAATACATCAGCAACATATGCTAAATGTAGAACTGCATTAATTTATTAGCTTGTAATAAATAAGTTGGTCCTGCGCCGTAGCCGAGCGGTTAAAGTAGGAAGCCTTGGCGCAGAGCTACGGGACTTGCGCTGGTTCGAGTCTCCTTGGGGGGAGAAATTTTCTCATGGTACTTCGGCCAGTATGGGACCGGTGCCCACCCAGCATCGTGAGGCAATTGGGTAGCTACAATAAGTAGCAGCTCCAGGTTGAGGAACCAGCTATAACGGCTGGGGGACTCGACATGCTAACCACATGTCACCCCTACACTGGCTGTTGATCATTTACCTCTGTGATTGACACATGTGGATGTGAAGGGCCAGCAGCAGGCTGGTAAAAGGGCAACCACTGAAAAGTGGAAAGACCCTCAATCGGAATCGGAATAAATAAGTTGCATCTGTTGTCATCTTACTTCATATTGGTTGTTTCTTTTAGGACATATTTCAGAGCATCTTTGCTCTGTCTTCAGCTTGTACAAAGTTGTACAGACTCGTACAAGCTGAAGATAGAGCAGAGATGTTCTGAAACATGTCCTAAAAGAAACACCAATATGAGGTAAGATGACAACAGATTCAACTTATTTATTAAGGAGGAGCTCATAATGTTACTTCCTATTGTATTTTCACAATTATTAGTCTGTAGTTAAATAATTATCTTTGTCTATTAGATCAGTGATGATGTGGAGGTGTATGACGTTGAGAGAAACAGTAACAGAGTTTTCAAGATTACTATCAAGTTCGCATCTCGGGTAGATCTGCGTTCTCTGATAACTTACATGAGAAAAGGGACATCGCTCAGTGCTCCACAGGAAGCCATTCAAGCAATTGATATAGTTCTGCATAATGCTCAAGCATTCAGGTGAGTTTGGGACACATCATCATCATCATCATCATCCTGCCAGGTATTAGTCCTAGAAAAACTGTTACGGCCCTGAGAAAGCGGTTTTCATGCCATCTTTTCATAGGTCGACCAAGTGACCATTTCCCATTTGGACAGTTGTTCATTATTGCCTTGGGGATCCTGCATCTAGCCATTCTTGAGACATGTTCCTTCCAGTTTAGCTGATATCTGGAGATGTAGTCCAGTTTGGGACACAAATTTATTTAATTATTTTTGTTTTTATATATTCTTCTTCTTGCAAGGATTAAACCTTTTTGGTTTGTTCTGTCAATCTCTTTTGTTGACTTCCCTGATCTCTTTTTCCTCCTCTTGGTTGATAGGTTAGACTTTTCCTAGGCAATCTGTTGGTATCCATTCTGTAGACATGTTCATACCATTTTCTCCTATATTCTTCTATTTTATCTGTCAAACTGAATATTTGTAGTTTTTTTATGGATATCTTCACTTTTTTATCCATTAAAGTATATTCTGCCACAAATCGTAAATATTTCATTTCTGCAGCTTCTATTCTTTTAATTGACTGTTTATTCAGAGTCCATATTTCTGAGCCAATACTTTATAAAATTTTAAATATGTTTCTTTTCTTACTTTCTTTCCCAGTGTTATTAAATAAATATTGAAATATTTGTAATTTATTACTTGTCTTTTTCTCTATTACAACCTAAAGATACACCTAGATAATTGAAATCTAGCATTTTGTCATTTAGTAGTATTTTTGTTCTTTCCATTTCTTTACTACACTGGGCCATTACTTCAGTTTTTGTTTTTATATATAGAAAATAATACTGTATTAATATAAGCAGATACAGTAATTTTCCATATTTGACCTTCATAGTGTTACAGGTGTATAGCTGTACTTGTTTATTGTTATAAAATGAGTGAATGGTGAAATATTCCAAAATTAATACTGATAAAATTAATATTATAATTCTGTTGAGGTAAATAGTCACATAGTAAATTGTTAAAATAGATACCTGGAAGGTGCCGTTAGGTTTAGAATATGCTAGCGACGACACTAGAAGGCTGCTGATGTCAAAAGTGTTGCAAAACAACAATTAGCATCACCTATCCTTCTGCTGATAATGGAAACCAGTTTTCGAAAGGCCTACAGTTCTTAAAATTAAAAAAAAAATTAACCTAGTTGAGGATGATGGCACCTATCAGGTACCTGTTTTAATATTTTACTTTGATTCCTAAATTAGCAAAATTTAATTGGCCTTTGCTATCCAAATAATATCCTTAGTTTGTAAAATGATGAAAAGAAGTAAAAGCAAAATTATTGAAAAGTTACAATTAAATCCAAAGAACTCGCAGTCTGGGATAAGATATACATACAGAAATGCAAAGACAAAATTATAAATTTTGAAATTTATAGGGAGAAGGAATTGATTTGGAAGTTAATTAGTCAACCAACAGAGGGCAGAACAACAGTCCTACAGGATGCTAACCATCAAATCAAGTCAGGTTCCAGTTGACAATGAAAGGATGCCTAATCTTTGCTTCAATGTAAAAATTGGGAGATGAAATCGATACACAGAGAAGATTTATGAATGAGTTGGAGGAAATGTTTTTTTTATATCTCATCTCATGAAGATACCAGATTCAACTTTTTACTTTCACCTTCAGTCAAACTGAGTTGGAGTTCAACTGAAGATGAAAGTAAAGTGACTTTTGAAATCGGTATTGTAAAAACACTAAACTTTATGAGGTGAGATATAAAAAAAAAAACTTTTTCTCCAACTCATTCATAAATTGAAAATACCTCATAGTATTTAACTTTTATAGGAATTAATCACTGAGGTTTAATTTATGGTGAAATTAAATGTTTCTTACCTCTCCTCATATAAATCTTTTAAGTTGATCGCGATTTCGAGACTATAACTGTCTCATCCTCAGAACTTTCTTGGAGACTGGTGTTATGTCAATCGGAAGAAACTCTTCTTCTTCCCTCTGTTGGTGGATCAATGAACCTCTGGATCAGGTCAAAATTTGTGGGAAATTCCTGCAAATTTTGACCTGATCCAGAGGTTCATTGATCCACCAACAGAGGGAAGAAGAAGAGTTTCTTCCGATTGACATAACACCAGTCTCCAAGAAAGTTCTGAGGATGAGACAGTTATAGTCTCGAAATCGCGATCAACTTAAGATTTATATGAGGAGAGGTATGAAACATTTAATTTCACCTCATAGTATTACTTCCCACTTTAATTCTGATTAAAAAGAGAAGAATTCAGATCAAGAACTATGAAGGTCAAGTCCCATTTTGGACTGTGGTGCCATATATGATATGATGACATAACAACTGACATTTCTAAGAGTTCTAATTAAAATAAATATGAATTCTTTGTAACATAAAAGTTTGTCATCTTCTACAATATTTTGGGATGTAGATACTTGAAAATCTTTTGGAAAACGGGGAAGAAACTTGAATTTTCTTGTGTTATGTCACATTTTATCTGGAATTCACCTTAGTAATAGTTTTTACTTATCAGCTTCTTTTAAAAGTTAGGTTTTACTTGCAGGCATATGCATTACATAAAAATTATATTTTGTTGTCAGGTATGTGCAGGTTGGACGATCATTCTTCAGCCCTCCACAAGATGCAATTATTCAGTTGGGTGATGGCATGGAGATGTGGTATGGCTTCTTCCAGAGTGCAATTCTGGGTTGGAAGCCATTATTAAACATTGATGGTGAGTACATTTAAATAAAAACATAGAAAATATGTGTATTAACAGCTTAAAAAAGTAATGTTAAAAGAATAATAAAAACATTGAAAATTATTTTTTTTTATAATAAATATGGAAGGTTCACCCGAATGGGTATTATTCTTTGCTGTATTCTGAGATCGATTTTGTTCTTTCACGGCACTCGGTGATATATTGGTTACATCTCTGTCTGCACAATTCACACACACATTGGTCATTCGGGGTGTGGAATGTCTTGTTCTTGCATAATTTGTGGTGGAAGCCGTGAATGGCTAGTCTTGTAATGGTGTGTCTCTGCTCCTGATTCTCCTTGGTCCAGTTGCGATTGATCATTGCAGTCGTCCCATAGAAGTCGATATCTATCTCCGCTCTTTTCATTCTTCTCCGTTCTAGTAGCTTGTTTCTGGCTCCGGTAGATGGTAGGCTGAGTCTCAGATCTTCTATGTAAAAAGTTTCCTTGGCCAGCTCATATGCCAGCCTTGATGGAGCATATTTTCCCACTCTGAGGGCACATTTTAGGAACTGTGCCTTGACTTTCTCAATGCGTTCTAAGTCACTGATTGTTAATTTTTCCCATATTAATTCGAGCCCATACGTGATTATTGGGGATATTGTCGTGTTGAAAGGTGTAGTGGCTGACGTTAGTGATAAGGATGCAATGTTCTTTATTCTATACATCGCTTTCGTGGCTTCTGCTGTCCTTTCTTGTATGTGGTATCTGAATGAGTTCCCTGTTGTTTGTAGGGTTATGCCTAGATATCTGAATTTGTTGACTGTTGTTGTAGGTTCATTGTATAGCATCATTATGTCTTTTTTTGATGTCTGCCCTCTCTTTCTGAATGTCATCAGACAGGTCTTTTGCATATTGATGCTCAGTTGGTTTTTCATTACCCAGCTTTCTAATTCTAAAAGTGTTCCTTGTAGTTCTTCTCGGTTGGGCGATCCTAAGGCCATATCGTCTGCATACATTATTAATGTAGTTGCAGTCTTTCCTTCAAGTATCTCCACTATGTCTGCCGTCGCTATGTTAAACAGTAGCGGGCTTATGGGGTCGCCCTGGAGGACTCCATTCGTCTGTGTCAGTGCCGATCATGTGTTTTATTTTTTTTTTGAAAATATGTTAGGAAGTAGCTTCATGAGGTTCTACTTAATAAATAAGCTTTGTCTGCTTTCATCTTAACTCACATTTCATTGTTCTTGTAAGATATGTTTCAAAGCAAAGATGCTTTGACCAAATTTATTTATTGAAAATGAAGCAATACTAGCTATAAAAGTACAGTAAAAGCTTCATATTAGTGAGTGATATATTCCACAAATACTGCTGCAAATACAGAAACTGCAAATATGGAATGGTAATTTGTATGGGTATATAGAGGATGTGTTCCAAGGTTCCGAAATAAAATAAAAATTATCAAAATAAAATCAATCGATGATAGATTTTGAACAATTTCTATTAATTATTACTGTCAGGCTTAGGCAAGGGCTTAAAGAACTTAGTAATTTTTTTTCCCGTTTTGCCACTTTTAAAAGGTCTTTCAATTCAGATTAATATTCAGCTGTGAATTTGGCGATAGAATTCTTTATTTTGTCTTTTGGATTTCTTGATGAGTCGTACAGTTGATTCATTAACATTGAAACAGCGTGATAGAGATGCGAACAACTCTCCATAAACAGTCAAGCATCTATATTTTTTACTTTAAGCCAGTAACATACTTTTTTTCCACTTTGGAACTAATTTTCTTTTACTCAACATAATAAGTTGGGAAGAAAGCAGAAGTTGCACGTGCTGTTTCAATCAAAATTAATTGCAACGAATGACAAGTTGAAACAATGAAATGCTGATTGTGGTGAAAGCAGCATTTATCAACAGACATCTCATACCAGTAGCTTTTAACAACAAACTTTAGGCTTAATAACAATAAGGTTTGTTTTACTTTGATATTAATTTGTCCATTTGGTTTGAATCACTCTTCATAAAAAGCTCCTTGACATGTACCTGCAGTAAAAAAGTTACCGATGTGTGTATGCTACAAAGCTTAGTTGGTTAAGGCAATGCACTACAAATCTGGTGTTAGTCCTAATGTGGTAAAGATTTTTAAACTGCCCTAAACTTTCCAGTAGCACTATGACCCTGGAGTCAGCTTAGCCTCTGATGGTTATGAGTACCATTCACTTGTTCTGGGAGTAAAGGCAGATGTCTAGCAGGGCTGATAACCCGCTGATATTTGTGCTAATTATCTAGAAGGTGGGAGCCTTAATCTCTTACTATCCAAGAGCCTCTTCAAGTCTGTAGTGTGATCACTAGAGACTGGATGTTAGGGAAATTGCCTTAGTTATTTATTATAGATATTGTAAAGTGACTGCAAATAAGTTCATACCAATGACCTAGAGTTGTTTTCCATCAAGTTAATTTTGCCTAAAATGCCTATTTCAGCTTACAATGCCTATAAATACCTATTTGCCATTTTTTTCTCTCGAAATTAACTTACTATTTCAATGAAATCAATTGAAAAGGACAAACTTCACGACACATATCATTGTATAAAAAATGTCATGTTCTTTTTATAAATTCTCTTAGAATATTTTAGGGTAAGAGTGGCAATAAGACAATAACCTAGCAGGTAGATGGTCTGCGCCTCGATGCACTCCCATTAGGTGAAATAACATATGGGCTATTTTATTTTAATGCAAGGCTGTAAAAATTTACGTTGTAGTCCATGCAAGAGCCTATTTTGAATTTTTAGTGCCTATATTTATGATTTTAGTGCTTTTTGCCTGCCTATTTTGAAATTTTTAACTGCCTAACATCTGGACGTCCCGCAACGTAGCAAGTGATTAAGGCAGGAAGCCTTGGCGCAGAGCTATGGGACTTGTGCTGGTTCGAGTCTCCATGGGGAAGAAATTTTCTCATGGTATTTCGGCCAGTATGGGACCGGTTGCCCACCCAGCATCGTGAGGCATTTGGGTAGCTACAATAAGTAGCGGCTCCAGGTTGAGGAAACCAGCTATAATGGCTGGGGGACTCGACATGCTGACCACATGTCACCCCAACACTGGCTGATGATCATCTACCTCTGTGATCGACACATGTGGATGTGAGGCCAGCAGTCGGCTGGTAGGCTAAGTGTCCTCTAGGCCTGTCGTGCCAGGAGTTTTTTTTTTCTTTTTAACATCTGGACTCTAGTGATTACTTTACCTTATATTACTAAGGGGAGAGATGAAGATGTGTAAAAAAATTGAAAAATCTTCATGAAAACAAACTCAATAGCTTCATTCCTTCAGAATTTGCTAAATCTGCAAAACCGTGGTCATGGTTCAGTATTTGTTTCTCCAATCAACTGATTGTAATGAATTAATTTTTATATAATTTATTACTAATATTTAAATGC
Organism: Diploptera punctata; assembly: GCA_030220185.1. Lineage (NCBI taxonomy): Eukaryota > Metazoa > Arthropoda > Insecta > Blattodea > Blaberidae > Diploptera > Diploptera punctata. The sequence continues at coordinate 37,841 of JASPKZ010004003.1, read as the reverse complement.
AACTAGATTTTCTCTTTTTACCTATAGATTTATTTCCTTGCGTAAAAATATTTTATGATTCCAGTTGTGCATAAGGCATTTTCCTTCACCAAATCTGTCATAGAAATTTTATGTGAAATTCTACATTTGGATATTCAAGATCTTCAGAGAGAGTTGACAGAGTGGGAAAAACATGATTTTGCAAATTACATAAAGGTAAGATACATTTAAAAAATACTCTCTGAAAAGGTTATCTCCTGGTATAATTAGAATAAAGAATTTGGCTCAACTACACTTCTACTGGTGCTTGATTTTCAGTTATATTGTTGTAAACTATAGCTCTTCTTCTGTATTTGCTAACATTATTTAATATAAGGTGAAATTAAAATGTTTCTTATCTCTCCTCATAAATATTTTCTAAGTTGATCGCGATTTCGAGACTATAACTGTCTCATCATCAGAACTTTGTTGGCGACTGGTATTATGTCGATTGGAAGAAACTCTTCTTCTTCCCTCTGTTGGTGGACTGATAAACCTCTGGATCAGGTCAAAATTTGCGGGAATTTCTAAGTTCATAAGTTTTCTTTTGTTTTTCTGAATGTAAAACTTTTCCCAAACCGTGGGTTCCTTTTGTTTGTCTATTTGTTTAATTAGACTGGCTTTTGATTCAATTAATGTTTTTGGACCAAGCATGAGCAGCTAATGCTGACCTTTCCACTTCTCCATTTTTGATGTTTCTAAGATGTTCTTTCACCCTTGTTTTCAATTTCTTTTCGTTTTTCCAATATAAATTTTGTCACAATCACTGCATTTGATCTTATAAATTCCTTATTTGTTTTCGTTTTAAATTTTTTCATTTTTATTGGTTTTAATTATCCTGTTAAGGCTGTATTCATTCTTTGGTGCTAATCTTATATTAAACTTTTTGAAATTTTTTAAAAAATTTATAGTGTTTCAATGGATGGTAAGTGAATTTCTAGAATTTTATTTTTTGTTTCTTTTATAAGTATGCTTTCGTTTATTAATTTTTGTCTTTTGAATTTATTTATTTTCTTGTGTACCATATTTTCTTCATAACCATTATCTATTGCAACATTAATTATGTGTTCTTTTTCTTTTCATAGTTTTCTAGATTGGTAAATATACCTATGAGCAAAGAAAACTAATAACTATGAAAAAGAAAAAGAACACAATTAATGTTGCAATAGATAATGGTTATGAAGAAAATATGGTACACAAGAAAATAAATAAATTCAAAAGACAAAAATTAATAAATGAAAGCACACTTATAAAAGAAACAAAAATTAAAATTCAAGAAATTCACTTACCATCCATTGAAACACTTGAAATTTCAAAAAAAATTTCAAAAAGTTTAATATAAGATTAGCACCAAAGAATGAATACAGCCTTAACAGGATAATTAAAACCAATAAAAAGGAAAAAATGGAAAACGAAAACAAATCAGGTATTTATAAGATCAAATGCAGTGATTAAAATTTATATTGGAAAAACGAAAAGAAATTGAAAACAAAGGAAAGAACATCAAAATGGAGAAGTGGAAAAGTAGCAGTAGCTGCTCATGCTTGGTCTGAAAAACATTTAATTGACAGTCAAAAGCCAGTCTAATTAACCAAATAGACCACCAAAAGGAACTCACGGTTTGGAAAAAGATCTACATTCAGAAAAAACAAAAGAAAACTTATGAACTTAGAAATTCCTGCAAATTTTGACCTGATCCAGAGGTTCATCGGTCTACCAACAGAGGGAAGAAGAAGAGTTTCTTCCAATCGACATAACACCAGTTGCCAACAAAGTTCTGATGATGAGACAGTTATAGTCTCAAAATCGCGATCAACTTAGAAAATATTTATGAGGAGAGGTAAGAAACATTTAATTTCACCATAAATTAAACCTCATAGTGATTAATTCCTATAAAAGTTAAATTATTTAATATTTTAAACTTTTTCAAACAATTTTTATAACATTATTAGACAATTTTGAAGTATTTATTTAAATATACAAATCACAATATTATCACATTATTAGACAATATTGTGATGCCAACTGCTATTTTCTACACAGAGTATATTACTTAGTCTGTTTTTCTATCACTGTTTTGGGTTATCGCTGGTTGGATCAGCGTTAGGGATTGTTAAGTAGGTGTATGCCCATTTTTAATAAACATTTGGTAATTATAATATTATTAATATATTTTTTACATAGATTTGAGGATTTATTGCAAATATTGGTCATTTAAATTTCATAGTGACTGATAGTAATCGAGGATGATAATCGATATGTGGTTTGATTGTGGGTTATCGCTGGCTCTATAAACTCTGGTGCATGTGCATTATTGTTCTATAGAACTTGGAAAATATTTCACGCTAGTTTAACTGCAGTTTTTCCAAGAATTCAGTTAAATATGGGAAATAACATTGAGGTGCTTAATTCACTGAATGAATGAGTCGCTTCTTATCTTACCTCATAATTTGTTTTCTTAAACACGGGAACTGGAGTTTTCAAGAGGACATTCCTCTCATTTTCAATCGATATTTTCACTCATATTGAGTTACCGTGCTTAAGAAACCATAAACTATGAGGTAAGATAAGAAGTGATTCATTCGTAGAATAAAGAATATTTACTCTGATCTAGAAAAGAATTGAGGAGCTCAGTGTATAAAAATCAGTCTGTTACAGAATATTAAAAAGGATTATCATTATATTAAAAAAATACATTTCTATGTGGAGAAAGAAAAAGCACATATTCTTTTTCTGTAAAGTGAAAACAAAACATAACTCTATTTTTTGTATGTTGTATATGTTTATATTTTTAGCAGCTTTTTGATTAAGCTAGGTTTTGGTTTTGCAAATTTTGGATAATGAAGTTTTCCTGTATGAATTAAATTAATAATTTTAATACCTCACCTCATATCATATGCTCTGAGACAGCAGCCCTGGCATTATCCTTACCCTGCATAGTGCTCGTAACGTGGTCAGGGGACATTTATTATTACTGATTCATCTCAAAGCCAAGGATGGATGTGAAACCTGGACATTAACAAAGGCAGATAGTAAACAAATAGAGGCTGCAGAAATGAAGATGTTGGGAGCAATAGCAGGATACCAAATGACCGATAAAAAGAAAAACGAAGATATAAGAACAGAACATAATATATTTAATCTCTGTGAAAGAATAAAATATTATCAAAATGCTTATCTTCAGCAAGTGTTACGAATGAATGAACAGTGCATACCAAGAAGAATGCATAATTATAAACCAAAAGGGAGAAGAATATTGGGAAGACCATTGAAGAGATGGAAGGACCAATTTAACCTATAATGAGATCAGAATAGGCCATTGGGCTTAATCCTTGTTGATGATGATGACCTCATATCCCTTAATCTTATAGATTGCAGTTTTGGAGCTGTATCTCCAAGAAAACCGCCATGAAACAACATAACACCGGTCGATGAGAGGCTAATGAAGATGGAGATACAGCTCTGAAACTGCAGTCTAGAAGATTAAATGATATGATGTGAGGTATTAAAAATATTAATTCAATTCTTAAATTAAACCTCAGTGTTTTTTTCCCAGTGAAAGTTAAATAAAAAAAGTTTTCCTGTATCTAGTTTTATTGATATATTGTTATGGATTTATTTTTTTCAGGGTTAAAAGTTGAATACATGCTTCCAAATATCCCCTCCAGCAAAAGAGCTTATAGAGTGAATACAATAGTTGAGAGTGCATCCAGACAGCAGTGAGTATCGTGTATTTATTATACCCAGTGGAATTGAAAATTTTAATTATAAAATTTTTAATTTTAGGACCAGGAGGGGTGGTTTTGTACAATTTTAATCATTAGATTCTACACCAGATTTTATATTTTAACAAAAATAGCCATCAAAATATAACATAAAAATCAATACAGAGAAAACAAAAGTTACCAGTAATGGCTTTTCAAGGAAAATATCTGGTATGTAGCAAAATTGTATAGATTCAAAAATACTGGAAAGAGTAAATTCATTTACCTACCTTGGATATACATTAACATATTTGTATGAAGTAGACATAGCAAATAAAATTATTAATTTTAATAAAACCATGTAAAGTAAGTAAAGTAAAGTTATCCCACAACAGGCCCATAGGCCCTTGGGGTAGTAGGAGGTTAAGGCACCCACTTTTCCTAGAATTATGTCAGCCAGGTTGTCAGCCCTGCGTGACGGCCGCCTTTACCCCCAGAACAAGCGTCTGGTACTCATTTCCATTAGAGGCGCTGAGTCGACCCCAGGGCCATGGTGCCGCCAGAGGGTTTGGGTCAGTTTAAAAAAATCCTGACCCTGATGGGACTTGAACCCTCGACCCTCCGGCTTGTAGCTCAGTGCCTTAACCACTACGCTACGGCATGCCCCTAATAAAACCATGGGAATAATAAATTCAGTAATGAAACCTTTGCTAGTCCAGAGAGATACCAGAATACGGTTATACAAAACCTCAGCAAGAGCTGCACTTTGCTATGGCAGTGAGGCCTGGACTTTGAGGAAAGGAGAAGAGAGCAGACGACTTCTAGTGAAATGAGATTCATGAGACATACAGCAGGATATACCAAATGGGATCACAAATGCAATGATGATATCTTGAAGAAACTACGTTTATAACCGGTCATTGAATACATACATAGATACCAGAACAACTGGATGAATCATTTGCAACAAATGAGTTCAGATAGTTCCCAAGGCCATGCTTCGTTAGTGTCAAACAGGGAAGAGATCTCTGGGCTGTCCAAGGAAACGCTGGATACAAAATTCATCAGTGACATCGTAACAGGCCTTTAGGCCTAAGACTTAGTTGTATGAAGATGATTTTGCACCAGCACCTTGTATCAAATTTAAAATCTCTCTGTAGTACTTGTGCTGAGAAGGCATATGTTATTGTTGATAGGATGTTAAGGGTCGAATTTATAAATGCGTTAGACTGTAAAAGGTGTTCTCTGCTGAGAAAGTTTTATCCTAATACATTTTGCTTACTCGGAAATCTATTCATGCAATAATAATTGTAAGCTACCTGACGAAGTAACTTAAGATCATAGCTCAAGATAGAAACTTATCGTGAGAATCCCAAAGGGAACTGATGGTAACCGATGTAGTTTGAAACCTTGCCACTTTATCCAAGATGTCGGACCTTGAAGACTTCGATCGTGTTTTCGGTATACGTGGAGAAGAGGAATTTGATAGTCTACCAAAGAATTCAACTGGAAGAACAGGAGAATCGGTGTAATATTGTACGATGCAGACGTCGTCGTATACGGTATTATTTGTGGGATGCAAGCTTAAATCCATTCCTCTATAGCAGACGAAAATAATGGAAGTGGTTTTATCGCTGAGAATTCTGGGTAATTCGTTGCCAATATTACGAAAACTTAGACTTTCATGCATGACCGGTAAGTCGGCCATTAATTCGATCTCAGCAATTGCTCACGATGAGTCAGCTCACCAGTGATTGGAAGTAATTTGAGTAGAGACTAATGTATTTGCATGCGGCCCTTCTGGTGACCTACTTGGTGTTTTTTGACAGGACTAGGCTATATGCAGGCACTGGATTTTATCCTCTTCCTTATCATCATAATCATAATCCCTCATGCAACACACTTTAAAACTACACAAACATATTCTCTTCCTATAGGCCTCTAGTCCACAATACAAATATACATCATATACTGAAGTGGTCTGCTGAGGTGGTGTGTAAATTGAAAATGGACCACTTTACCACCATCTGTCTGCCCAGTGCAAGTAAGAGATATCCAAGGGATTGATGCAATCTTGTATTATTTCTTCTTCCTTTCCAGGATTAGGTCAATGTCACCTGTTCTGGTCTCAAGTCCATCATTTCCTTGGCTGTCCTAAAGATCTTTTTCCATGTGGTTTGTAGGTGTTGATCTTTTTGGGCAATCTTATATTGTCCATTCTGTCTAAATGTTCTTCCATTGGTATTTGTGCTCTTCTAGTTTATCAACTATTGAAAATATCTCCAGTTCATTTCTTATTGATTCATTGTGTATCTATCCATGTGTGTACATCCTTTTACGGATCTTAAAATTTCATTTCAGTGGCTTGAATGTGTGAGATATCTCTTTTTGTAAGTACCCAAGATTCAGATCCATATAAAAGGACAGGAACAGCCATAATTTATAAAACCTGAGCTGAGTTTCTCTTAGTCTTTTGGAGGGTTCTTCTTATGGTGCCACACATCATTTGATATTGGTTTAATTTATTATGTGAATCCCAGTCGTAGCTGTATGTTATATCTGAACCAAGATAGTTAAAGTGTGCTATCTGTTCTATTATTTCATTATTGATTACTATTTTGCTATGATTGGCACGTTGCCCTGAAAAGCCATAATTTTAGTTTTTGAAGTTGAGACTTTGAGATTATAATTGAGTCCTAATTGATTCAACATGCAAATGGCTCTTTGTAAATCATCCTCTGACTTCTGTATAATTACCAAATCGTCTGCATACTTGAAATATTTGGTATTGTTTATATCAACAAAAAAAAGTTAAGAAATCATTAAGGACAAAAATTAAGCTGAATTGGATACACAAACACACACACATACATATATATAATGGACGATGAAAGGATGGTATAAAGAAAAGCTCTACAAATGGAAGCCATTAATCCCTGAATTATCCTGTGCCATAGCCAAGTGGTTAAGACAAGAAGCCTTGGTGCAAAGCTATGAGACTTGTGCTGGTTTGAGTCTCCATAGGGGAAGAAATTTTCTCATGGAATTTCAGCCAGTATGGTACCAGTGCCCACCCAGCATTGTGAGGCATTTGGGTAGCTAAAATTAGTAGCAACCAGGTTGAGAAGACCAGCTATAATGGCTAGGGACTAACATGCTTACCACACACCTGTATACTGGCTAGATGATCATTTACCTCTGTGATTAAAAGATGTGGATGTGAGACCAACAGCAGGCTGGTAGGTCAAGGGCCTTTTATGCCTGTTGCACTTGGAATTTAATCCCTAAGTATATCAGATGACTCCAAAAATAGATGGGAAGATGTAATTATATAAAATTAATGAAGATAAAAAATTGGAACAAATGTGTCCAGGATAGAAAAGTTGGAAAGAGCTTGTTGAGAAGGCCAAAACATTTTACAATTGAAACTGTAATGTCTTATTAAGAAGTTAGGCATTCAACTTAGAACCCAAAGCATGAAAAGTGCATTAGAGAAAATGCATGCATACACACCCATTAGATTACTGCAGTCTTTCTTCATTCAAATTTCCAAGCAGTCAATGACTGATAATATTTAAGGTTTTTCTGTGAGATAAATTAATAGGGTAAACATATTGAAGAGTTCATCTAAGGAAACACAAAATGCACAATTTTGGTAAATAGAGATGCTCTGCAATTATGTCTGAAGGCCTTATAAAACTTTTAAAATAAACATCTATGGATTCATATGAGAACTTTTCTTTCCTATACAAAACAGGAATCTATTATACCTGAAATTTTTATTATTATGTTGTTGTTTTCTAATGGCGAGATTTGACGCTTGTCATTTTCTCTCTGGCTTCCCAGTACAAGCGAACAAGGTCCTTAGTGTTGTGCAGTTGGATTTAAAGCTGGACAGACTAGAAGGTGGTGTTTGTCCATGATCAGGTCCGGGTCTTTGCATATGACACATCTGTCGGATTGGAAAATGTTTATTCTGTGGAGGTGGTGAGCCAGGCAGTCGTGTCCTGACATCAGTCTGAATTTTGCTACTGCTTCCTTGCGGCCTTTATATTTTATTTCTGTGTATAGCTCATCAATTTTTTCCCATGATTTCCCTCTGGCTGTTGCAATGTTTTCTTTCATGGTTTCCATTTGAAATGATTTCTTAATTTCTTCGTTCTTTCTGTGGAGGTTCGAATTGGGGTGGGTTGTTATCTGTATTTTGGTACCCTTTTTGGCAAGTCCATCAGCTATTTCACTGTCAACTATTCCGATGTATGAGGGTATCCACTGAAGGCTATTAATTTATTTTGGTTGTTGAGGTATTTCAGAAGTTTACGGCATTCCAAGATGGTTTCATTTTCTGATGTTTGGTTGGAGGTTATTGCTTGTATAGCGGCCTTAGTGTCTGCCAGAATAACAGCTTTTGTAAACTTTTTGTTTGGAACAGGAGGTTCTGGAGTGCTACTTCTATGGCTTTTACATCACCATCGAAGGCTGTATTGTTTGTGCCTACTGCAACATATTGACTAAACAGATGAGAGTAGATTCCTGCACCAGCATTTTCACTCTTGGTTTTGGAGCCATCAGTGAAGACTCTTAGCCACTCTGGTTCTGGGAACATTTTTATTATTTTTATTCCTGTTATTTTTACCGTTTCATTCAATGAATTGAACTGTTCTTTTATCCTAACAGGTTTGATATGAAAGGAAAGAGGATATCTGTTGATGAATACTTTATGTATGAAAAGAAAATACATCTGAGTTATCCAAATCTGCCTTGTCTTCATGTTGGTTCTCCCAACAGAACAAATGCTATCTACATTCCTGCTGAGGTATGAAAAATTATGCTATTAGAATTATGAATATTTAAATTAATATTGGGAAGTAAACATTTTGAGGTTATATCATATAATTTATATACGAGGTGAGTCGTTAAAAATATGTTCTCCACTCACTATTTATGAATTACTTCTTATTTTCTGTCATTTCTAAGTGGAACATAGGGCAGCAGTAAAGTTCCTGCTCTCAAAATTCATACACTGCTTCAGCCAGCCATTTTACTTCCTCCTCTACTGATCGCTTTCCAAGTTTTCCCAGGTCATCCCCTCTTTCTTACTCCTTGCGGGTTCTAATTTAGTGCAGTCTTCTCTATGGCTCCATCTGGTTTTCTCAATGTGTAAGCCTATCACATTCCACTTTCTTTGTTTATTTGGTGACATATTGGAGATTAGTTGATTTTTCTACACAGTTCATTTGATATTATTTCTGGCCATCTTATATTTATAATTCGCCTCAGACATCTGTTTAGAAAGGTCTGCAACTTTTTAATTGTTGCTTCTGCAACTTTCCATGTTTCGCAACAACCATAGATGACTGATTTTACGTTGGTGTTGAACAGTCTAAGTTTTGTCTTCATAGAGATGTTCTTATTTTTCCACATGAGGATTATTAATCCCCCATTGAATTCCTCTTTTCCTTTTTCCTATAATCTTTCTCATTAATAGTGAGTGGAGAACATATTTTAATCGACTCACCTCATACATTTTCAAACTTCTTTGATACCGACGGTTTCAGACAATATCATGTCCATCAGTCATGGTAAACTGATGAAATTCTGTGATTGTTGATTTCTTTAGTGACATCACCTCTTGTGCTGCCATCTTTCGTTGGGATTATAAACTTTGTAATTAATTTTTTATCCACCGGAATATCGATCTATGAATGTGCCATGCCAGGAAAGAATACTAGAAATCAATCTCATAATGATTACGTGATGGTATTTGATGAAAGTTAAAAATTAAATTGTACCTGTTGGTAGCTGCCGTCGTCCTCAACTTTGTTAAAATATTGTATATCATTGAACGACGAGTAGCGGAAGCTCAACCTGCAGAAGATGGAAGATAACTTGCAAAAGCGCTCCAGTTAATTTTATATACAATATATTAACAAAGTTGAGGACGACAGCACCTACCAACAGGTACGTTTCAATTTTTAACTTTTATCATATGACTTCACCTAAACGGAATTTGATATGAATTTTACTAGTACTGATGGCATTGATTTAAAAAAAAATTATACAACCTTTGATAAAAGTCGAGAAAATAGGAGAGATTGAAGTGCATTTCAAATTTGTTTCAGTTGTGCAAGATAACAAAGGGACAAGTGGTAAACAGAAAGTTGAATGAAACTCAGACTTCCAACATGATTAAGCAAACGGCTACAAGCACAACAGAAAGGAAAAGGAAAATCCTAGAATCGGTAAGATACATATAGCTATCAGTAAACAAATAAAATTTTGAGATTTAGAGAATATTCTATGGTGTTCGGAGAATATATCTAAAAAAATATATATTTTAGAAATACTGGTAACCATTTTTATTTTGCATTATAATAAAACAGGGGCATGCCATAAGCGTAGTGTTTAAGGCACAACATTACAAGCTGGAAGGTTGATGGTTCGAGTCCTGGTGGGGTCAGGATTTTTAACAGACCCAAATCTTCTAGCAGCACTATGGCCCTGGGGCGACTCAGCCTCTAACATAAATGAGTACCAGAAGCTTGTTCTGGGGGTAAAGACGGCCGTCACCAGGGCTGACAATGGCTGACATCAAGTGCCGAATGTCCCAGAAAGTGGAAGCCTCATCCTCCTACTACCCCAAGGGCCTCCTGAGGCCTGTAGTGGGATCACTTTACTTTTTTACTTTACAGGGTGTAACAAAAAGGTATGTAAAAAATTTAGGAAAACATTTTCTTGCAGATAAAGGATAAAAAAATGTTATATGAACATTGGTCCAGAAATGGTTTATTTCCTTGGTAGAGATCTTTTTCTACAAATCTGCTTACAAGGTGACATGTGTAATACGTAGCTGTCCTGTGTCTATAATCTCACAACAGTTGTTTAATTGTATGGTAGTAAACGTTCGCTTTTACAACTGGTTACTCTTTGTGCTCTTATTCTGGAAGGCCACCAGGACAAATTTTCCAGGTCTACATCAGCACATTAGGGAGTCCATGCAACGGATGCATTGGAGCTAATGGAGGTCATTTTGAACATTTTCTGTGATTTCCTGTTTCCCCACGGTACTGTTACCGAGTGTTCCTATATGGGGTTCAGCTGTAGAAAAAGTGTTCTAAATAGGAAATAAAGCATTTCCAGACCTATGTCAATATAAGACTTTATGTCCTACATGCAAGAAATATTTTTTCAAATTTTTTACATATCTTTTTGTTACACCCTGTATACAAATAGGAATGTAAATTGAAATAACATAATGAAGGCTATGTTTCCCATGGAGATATAGTGATTATACCAAATGAAAGATAATTTTTTTTAAACATGTCGTTTATGTAGGTAAGAAAGGTCATTTTTCAATAAATCGCGTTCTGATCACTTACATTGTCTAATGCTTGGTATTCAGCATTAAACTATTAGTCTCATGCACTTCAGAATTTTTCCATGATAGATCCAGCAAGTTACACTTGGCAAGTTCTGATGAATTCCCTGAATTGTGGATGGTTAGTATCTAATGTTAATATTATTCGTTTTTAAACACCTTAATGATGGACAAATTATATTTGAAAAGAAAATATATGCCTAGACTGAGATTTGAACCCAGGACCTTTGACTTTCTATGTCAATGCTCTTCCATCTGAGCCACCTAGGCCTCCAATCTAAACGCATATTTTTTTCTATTATGGCTTTATAAGTAATGTTTAAATTCCCAATAAAATGTCTTCTTAACAAAGAAGCCGCCATTTACAAAAATTGTAGCAACGGCTCGTAGCATTTGGGGTTAGGGAATTAACTATGTGTAAGAGAAAAATACGTGTTTAGATTGGAGGCCTAGGTGGCTCAGATGGAAGAGCATTGACATAGAAAGTCAAAGGTCCTGGGTTCAAACCCCAGTCTAGGCATATATTTTTCTTTTCAAATATAATTAGTATCTAATGTTGAGCACTTGACAATAAAATCATTCGCTCTCTTGCGAAGGTTGTTGTTGTTTTTCAAATGCTGGGCCTTGGCAACGAAGCCATTAGTGTTCTTGTTCTCCAATATTTCTTTATGGTGGATCCAACAGGTAATACTTCACAGGTTTGTAGATGTTCTTCGTTCTTCATTTCTTCATCTTTGTTGCTTAGGGGCCAATTAGGATTCGTGTAGATTCCTATTTTATATAAATGTTTGGCCAAATAGTCATGTTCTGTAAGCACTCTAAATTTTGCTACTGTATTTTTATGTGGAATTTCTGGAATAATATCTGGCTTCTTTACTAAAATATTCCATTTTTTGTCTTTGGCTTTATTACATAGGTCTTGGTTTTGTTTGATTTTATATTTGTTTTTAATTATTCTTTTTATGGATGCGAAAGGTAAGCTTTTAGTAGTATTCTGAATTAGATTGGAGCCTTTTTTGGCAAAAAAGTCATCTGATGGCATGGAGGTCAGTCTGAAGGAGAGGAGGCCATTGGACGTCAGTTGTGAACGAGAACAGCATTGAGAATGTCACAAATACAGTGACAAAATCTAGATCTGTGAGGGAGTTAAGAAGTATGAGGTGAGTCAAGAAAAACAACTAAACAAAATTAAAATAAACCTCAAAGTGTTAATTTTCCTACACATAACTTAGTGAAGGATTAAATTTAAAATTCAAATTATTTCAAATATTTACAAAAAAACAAACTATAGATACAAAGATCAGCTATAAATGTGAGTTCACATCCAGAAAGGTTCAACCATCAGCCACTGATGAATCAGTGATATGCTCTTAACCTTTGACTGCCGAGTTTCCTTTTGCTAGCTGGGCTGTGGTTGCCAGGTTTTTTAAATTTAAATTACTACGCAATACTATATAATATAAACCTATATAAAATATAATTAACTGTCTACATGCCATGCTAAATTGAATTTTAAACTCACTATTATACATTTATTTGAACGGTATTAGGCAGTGTTTCTTCAACTGGTAAAGATCCCGGTTTGAATTCAGCACGGTGTCTTTCATTTGTCTTTTCCTCTCTCTGCCTACCTTTCAGTTTGTATCATTATCACGTATAACATTTATCATATTGAATAATTTTGATGGCATTTCACTAAACACTAAATATTAAATATGGTTGAACATTTTTTATGGTCCTGGGTTCAATCAATTCCTGTCAAACAGCTGTTTTGTGCCACGTGTTTCGTCTGGCGCGACACGCCCACCACTGTCCTCACACCCTATTCTTTAGGTCTACATCACTTTCTTTACTATTTACAGGCTTAGATTGAAATAATATTCTCTTAGAAACAAGACTACTATCACATTCTTCAATCGAATAACCATTTGATGAACTGTTACTGTCACCCTCATCTTCTGATAAAACTGACACAATAAACTCGTGTTTTGTATTTTCGTCAACTTCGAGACATGAATCACTGTGTTTTACAGCATGGACCTACCCCTTGGCCAAGTATCTTTTCAACTAAAAATAAAATAAATAAAGAGAAAATCCTGAAATTGCAATTTCCATAGCCAAAAAAAAAAAAGGCCTTGAAACATGAATGTACACCCTCCTTTATAAAGCCCATTTACAACCAGCCTGCACCGTTATTCTGTAAGGGATGTGCAAAGTATTGCTAAGAAAGGATGTACAAACACAGAACGAAAAATAATTTTAGTTTATTAAAGTAAAATCTTCGGGAAAAAAATATTTAAAATAATAAGACTGAAAGCCGGAGCTTGCCGGGCATGGCGTACCGCTGTACACACACTTTCACCGGTGCACGCCGGGGCATGGCGTACAAAAGGTTAATGCTTTTATCCTTGTACTTGTTTTACCAGAGAATATGGAGGACACTTTACTGTATGATGGATAAATTTAATGTTTCAGCTGAAATCAGGTTGGATTAAATGATGACTGTGTTGTCAAAGAATTTGGTCTGTCAGTGTGTGACAAATTTGAGAAAGTGGAGGCTCGAATTCTTGATGCTCCTAGACTGGAATATAAATATGAATACTGTAAGTATCTACATTTAATTCTTTGCCTCAATAGAAGATTCCAAACATAATTCTACAATAATCAAATGGTAAAGAGAAAAATTTGTGATGATTCATAGCATTTGAATGTGGGACCAAGACAGTAAGGTAAGAGGAAGGATTTATGCTTGGATAGGAAGGAAGCCTGGATTAGCTCAATGGTTAAGAGCATCAGCACGGAAAGCTGAAGGTTCGGGGTTCGATTCCCGGTTCAGGCATAAATTTTTTTCTCTTTACCATTTGATTACAATAATTTAGTTGTGTACTTTAATATATTATTTCAATCATAGTAAACAGCTTTAGCTTCTTATATTAATTTAATAATTCTACAATTTATGCTTGTGTATGAAAAGTGGTCAATGATGGCTTTTAACTTGACATTAATCATAAAAACGAGGATAGGATGCAAAATGTTGATTACTTGTGCTTATGTACCGGTACTTATTTTTATATTTTAAACTATCAATGTATAAATATTAAAGCTCTGGGTCAACTGTCTTCCAATTTGTGGCGACTTGTAATGGCCTTCCAGATCTTGTGAACTTACTCCATGTGACTTCTTTTTATGGGGTTATGTGAAGTCCAAAGTCTAAGTGAACAAACCACAAACAGTTCTCCACCTTAACACATTCAGTGCCAGGCACTGAGCAGGGCATTTAAACCCACAGGCCAGCTATCCCAGCTACCCTTTTCGTGTCACTTCAGAAAATGGACCATTATTCACAAACTATTAGTCCTAGAAAATTCAAATTTTGTACATACCTAAAGGAGATATCCTAGTAGGATTTGATGGTGAAATAACTTGGGTGATTGACATCACATGGTATCGCCATATCAATTTCAGGAAGTGGAAGTTCATCTTCTCTTTCACTTTGTGAATCTTCTAATTCAGGAATCAGTTCATTACCTGAATCATTATACAAAATATTCACTAATTCTTCTTCAGTGAGATATTTTTCTTTCGCCATGGTTTCACTCACGCACAAACAACAGTGCGATAACAAGAAACATATATGACTGCATTGGAGCCTGGAGGCAAGTTTGGGTGAACAAATTCCATGTGTTTGTTTTAAAAATAAAAGGGATTCACCAAGGTTAAACATGTCAAACGGGAATAGAAAATGTACATTTACATGCCATCTATGATCTCCAAGCATACTAAGCCAACACAATATTTAGGCGCCGAATATATAACGCAGTTTGTTCGCGCTTGCTCTAAAACAAGTTAATTGACCGATGGCCGCATACACGATAGTCTCTTTAAATGCCTTAACTGGTTTACGGTACTGAATGTGACACATAAGGAAGATACTCAACATGTTATTGACATGTTATTGACATGTTATTGACATGTTATTGACATGTTATTGACATGTTATTGACATGTTATTGACATGTTATTGACATGTTATTGACATTTTATTGACATGTTATTGACATGTTATTGACATGTTATTGACATGTTATTGACATGTTATTGACATGTTATTGACATGTTATTGACATGTTATTGACATGTCTGTGGAAGGGTCATCACTAAGGGTGGATTTCTGTGACCTAAAAAATGAAAAATATAAATGCATTTATGACCTAAAAAAAAGGTTTAAATATGACCTAAAAAGACAAAAATATGACTTTATAATTGAATTAATTTTTTTACTAAAATTGTACTGGACAATAAAATTTTGGAGCAGGTGAATAATTTCACATATCTAGGATGCAATATCTCATATGAAGAAGAAAAAGATGTAAATGCAAAAATATCTAAATTTTTAAGAATTTTAGGGTTAATAAATTCTATCTTCAAGCCACAGTTAGTCCAAAATCATTCTAGACTGAAAGTGTATAAAACATTGGCTCTTCCAACTCTTTTGTATGGTAGCGAAGTATGGACATTGAAACAGAAGGATATACAGAGACTTAGATCATCTGCTGAAATGAGATATCTTCGGAGGACTGCAGGATACACACTACTAGATCACAAAAAAAAATGAAGACATCTTGGAAGAATTACACATGGAATCTTTAGAAAACAAAATTTCTGATTATAAGTCAAGATGGATGCAACATGTTCATCGAATGGAAGATCACAGAATACCCAAACAAATGTTAAGATATCAACCTGCAGGAAGAAGAAGACCAGGACGTCCACTCAAAAGACTTTTGGATGGTGTTTCTCTTGAGGCCGAAACAGGTCAACAAATGGCCTAAATTCGTGAATGTACTATGATGATGATAATCTTTTTACCCATACTCTATTAATTGTTCATTCATGTATGTGTTCCATTGTATCATAAGAAAAAAGAAATGTTCTTCATATTGTCCAGCACAAACGTTTGCTACCTGTTAACAGAAACTTTTGAAACAAGTGAACTGTGAAACTGACGATTTTTATACAAATACAATGTTGGTTATTTCCAATCGCCTGATGACTAGGCTATTAAAAAAACCCAAAATATGACTTTATCATAGAAATAAACAGAAGTGTGACCAAAGATCTGAAAAAGTGAGAAATATGACTTTTAAGACCCAATAAAAATCACTTAATCTTAATAATAAGGCATATATAAATGTTTTTACTTTCTTGTAACTTAGATTATAGGCTTTGGTAAAAATGACAGTCATAGGAATCTGCCCCTTGGTCATCACAAACTTTATAGACCTAGTAACTGGCTGCCCAGACAGTGGAGATGGACATATGCCTGATATAATTTTCTGCACAAGGTGTGTGTAGATGAAAATTAAAAAAAAAAGTTCAATGTATTTTTGACTTAATTATAACATTTTTAAAAATTGTGTAATACTAGAAGTCCTGGCCACGCATTGCTGTGGCTAAGGTATACGTTAAAAATTTAAATTAAGTTGCTGTCTTTCAGCCAGATTACTTAAAACTAATACTCGCACACAAAATTAATAATATTGAAAATAAAATAAACACTGAACACACTTAAATTATGAAATAATCAATATTTGTAATTCAATTGAAATTCGTGGTTGCAACAAAAAAAGCACAGCCATCTAGATCTCTCTTTGTTAAATAATAAACCAATTACCTAACACCGCCATCTGTTATAATCATATGGAACTCACAAATAATTATAACTCTTTGTTAAACAATAAACTTAATTTGCAATAAAAAATAATGTGACTATAAATTTAGTTATAAACTACCCTAAGTCTCGAGTTGGATCGAACTGCACACAGTGTGCAAAATTTTATTAAATTCGGTTCAATAGTTCAGGATTCCATCGCGGACAAACAACGTGACACAAAATTTTTATATATCAAGATATGAAAGACCATATACTTATGATATTTAAAAAAAAGTTTTAATACATAACCTCAATTGTGATTACAATGAATTTTGTAAATATTGATAAGTTACCATAAATTGAACTATTATAGGAAATATTGCTATGAAGTTTGATTAAAATTTAAAAATCTAATTCTCTATTTGTTTTATTATTCTTGGTCAGAATACAACTGATTGACACAAAGGCAAGTCTAATAAAACAAGCAGAAAAACAAAAGAGCTCACGATTTGGAAAAAAATCCACATAAAAAAAAACAAGAAAGAAAAATTAATGATTTTGAAATTCCTGGGGAAGTTAATTTGATTTGGAGGTTCATCCACCAATAGATGGAGTTAGAAAAAATGCTCCTGGACGACAGAACATTGGTCGTGAAATTACCGATGATGAAATCACCTAGGTTTTGAAACTGGTCTAATTAGAAGATAGGATATGAGGTGAGGTAAAAAGATTTTTATTTTAAAATAAAAAAAAGTGTATCAGATTTGCCTCTGTTTTCAAGGTTTACGGGTTCAAACCTGGCCAGGATAAATGGATTTTTCAGTGGGTAAATATCTTGAATGTGAGCTTCTTTTGAAAAGAACTAAAACCAGGTCCTGGTTGTAGATTTAAGGTATATATAAAAGAAATTTAAATCCTGAAAAAATAGGTCTCTTAGCAAAATTGTCAGTCATTTTGTGTCTACTAACTAGAATTAAAGGTCTATAAAAAATTTTCAAAAATATTTTCATGTGAACAAACTCAACAGCTTCATTCCTTCAGAATTTGCTCATTATCCTTTTATCGTGTCCTCCTTTCGCAAGGTCAATTCCAAATATGTCTCCAACCATCTCGATCTTCCCATGCTTTCTTCTTTTTAGTTCTTTCCAGTCGTATCCTCTTCTTTGTAAACTTTTCTTCACCTGGTTAATCCACCTTTTTCGTGGCCTACATCATGGTCGTTTTCCTTGTGTCTTGAGATTTAAGTCTTTGTGGTAGTCATTCCTTTTAGATGTCCAAACCATTTTAGTTTAGTCTATTTTTTCCTATGTCTGTTGAAATTCCTAATAAAGTTTAATATGTAATTCTGTATTCTTATAGGACCGTAGGAATTACGTTGACCCAGAGAGAGGTGTTTGGAGAGTGAAAAGTTTTATCGCCACTAACAATCTGACAAATTGGATTATGCTCAATTTAACCGATAATACTAGACTTGATGAGATAAGGTAAGTTTGTGATCTGGCATAACTTTTGTCTTTCCTTGACTGTAAAATAAATAATAGGCTTACTAAAATAAATAATAATCAATTGAGTTGGTGTTTACTTGATGAAAATCCATATTTATTAATTAAATAAAAATAAAACATAGTTTTATTTGATTTTCATATTTATTATATAATTCAGTGACAGCTGTTTCGGTACACTGTACCTTCTTCAGACATGTTAACAAATTATGAATTTTGTTCCAACTGATCTAAGCAACAATACAACAATATTTATTTAAATTTTTAAATTTAACAAAGGGGATTCATTCAAATCAAGTTGAGAATTTAACAGTTTGTTACTACTTTTAAATTTATTAATTTCTACAGCCTCCAAAAGATCTAACTTCTTACCCTTATCACAAACATGTAAAATTTCAAAATTTGGATCAAAACAATGATTAAATTGGAATAGGTGGTTAGCATATTTTGAATATTCTAAATTTCTGTTATATGCTCTCATATGTCCCTTTATCTGAGAGATAAAAGGTCTACCAGTTTGTCCTATATAGACACTGTTACATGTGCCACACTTCAATTTATATACACCTGATAATTTTTCTTCTTTTATTTTGGTTTTGTTGTTTTTTATCATATTTTGAAAAGTTTTATTAGTTTTAAATGCCACAATGTTCAACTTTTTAAAGTGTTTAGATATTTTATTTGAAAGTGGGCCTATGTATGACATTACGACATATTTCTTTGTTTTCTTTGGGTAAAGGAAAAACGTTAATTGCTTTTTTGTAATGAACTTTCTTAATTAAATATTCTATAATTTTAGGGTCGTAGTTATTATTAATAGCTAATTGTTTAATAATATTCAATTCATTATTATATTCCAAGGGTGAAAGAGGGATATTTAAAAGTCTATGAATGTAACTATTAAAGACTGCCATCTTATGAGTATATGGGCGAAGAGAAGAACTGTGGATAGTGGTATCAGTATGAGATAAATAAGTTTGGTCTGTATTCTTCTTAACTTATATAGTTGTTTCTTTAAGACATATGTTTCAAAGCATGTTTGCTCCATCTTCAGATGTTAGACTGATTTTTTCCAAGTTGTCGGCCCTGGATCTAGACTCCTGTTCCCTCTTTCGGTGGTCCAAAGAACTGGCTAATCAGGTTCCTCTCCCCGGGAATTTCAAAATTCATAATTCTCTCCTTGTTCTTCTGAATCAGGGGACAACGCTATTAAAAATGAGGCATCTAATTACCCTAAATTAAACATTAAATCTGAAGGACTAATTATAAAATGGAACTTGATTTCAGGCGATTTGCAAGTGATATGCAAAGAATGGGACAGCAATTAGGTATGTATATTAAACGTCCTATGAAGGTAGACAGACGTGACTCCAGAGATTTGGGCAATTACTTCAGATCAGTGAAGGACTACATACAATTGATTGTGGTCATAGTACCTGATGATGGAAACTTGTATGGTAAGCATTATTGACGTTACATAAAGTTCAGTAGAACTTGGATATAACAACATTCAAGGGAGCTGAAAAGTTATAAACTAGCATTGTTGTAACCAGTACTTTTTTTCCCCCTAATTTAATCCTTAACCAGAGTTGTGGGAGCTTTTATGATACTAAAGAAACTGGACACCCCTGACATTCTTTTAAAATACATTTATTTTCGAAATCCTTTTGTGTAGCTTTCCCTTTAACATTAATCCTTAGCAATTATCTGTAAATTGTAAGTGCTGTTACTTTCTCTGTGCATAAGTAAAAAAAAAATGGATGGTATCCTTTATGATCACACAACTCCAGTAGCGTTCCAGTATTTATGTTGAATGTTAGTTTATGTAACTATGGTATAGTTGGTGTAGTTACCTGTAAACATATATCTGTGCTTGATACTGATTTCCTGCTCTATGTACATAGTGTTTTGGAAGAATATGAGGGCAGTGATACTTGTATAAGTGAATGTGGTGACTGGTGTTATGTCGATCGCAAGAAACTCTTCTTCTTCCCTCTGTTGGTGGACCGATGAACCTCTGGATCAGGTCAAAATTTGGAACTCACGGTTAGGGAAAAGATCCACATTCAGAAAAACAAAGGAAAACTTATGAACTTCAAAATTCCTGCAAATTTTGACCTGATCCAGAGGTTCATCGGTCCACCAACAGAGGGAAGAAGAAGAGTTTCTTCCGATCGACATAACACCAGTTGCCAACAAAGTTCTGATTATGAGACAGTTATAGTCTCGAAATCGCGATCAACTAAGTAAATTGGTATGAGGAGAGGTAAGAAACGTTGAATTTCACATTATATAAGATTTCTCATTTATAAAATCAAATCTATGCAATATTCAACCAAGGAATTGTTTAATCACTAACTTGAAATGAGCAATTGCTTCTTTTCTTGAAGAATGTATGTTAATTTCAGCTAAGGTGAAACGCGAGGCAGAAGTGCAGGTTGGAGTGTTAACTCAATGCATAAAGGGAAGAACTGTGCAGAGAATGAATCCAGCCACTTGCTCTAACATCTTACTCAAGATCAATTCAAAGTTAAATGGAATCAACCATACCTTGGCTTTAATGAACAGGTAAATTCAGCAGTCTATAATCACAAATAGGAATGAGATGCACAAAGAAATTAAACATAGGCTCAATTCTGGAAATGCGTGTTATTATGCATTGCAGAGACTTTTGATGTCCCAACACCTTTCAAAAAACGTTAAACTGAAAATATGTAAAACTATTATTCTACCCGTTATATTATATGGGTGCGAAACATGGACTCTTATTTTAAGGGAGGAAATGAGATTAGAGTTTTTGAGAATAAAGTTCTTTGGAAAATTTTTGGACCAAAGAGAGATGAACAGACAGGTGAATGGAGAAGACTACATGACAATGAACTACATGGTCTTTATAGGAAGGCAGATATAATAACAGTTAAGTCTTGTAGACTGCGATGGCCAGGACATGTTGCGCATATGGGGAATGAAAGACGTGCATGGAAACTTCTTGTAGGAAAGCCAGAGGGAAAACGCCCAGTTGGTAGACCAAGAATGAGGTGGGAGAACAACATTAACTATGATTTGAAGGAAGTAGATTATACAGGGAATGATTGGAAGGCGTTAGCTCAGGATAGGGATGTATGGAGAGCTTATGTCCGCATGGCCATGAACCTACAGGTTCGATAGTGCCAGTGAGTAAGTAAGTAAAATTTTATCTTTGTCCTAAATTCATCACATTGTTTTTACACGCTTTATATTAGCTTGACCTGCATCTATCTATGTAACGGAATCTTTCAACACGATTTTCAACCAACTTTTATAAGATTCATGATGTGTTCCGTTGAGGTTTATTCAAAATTAATATAAAATTATAGAATATTCACCTGAAAGGTCCGTCTCCTCAACTTAATTACCATTTAACAAACGTTATCCATGAAGGACATCGCATGTTAAATATTGAAAACACCCTAACAGTAATGCACAGAGAAAATAATCCAGCGAAGATAAACGTACTTAAAGAGATGGAAATCATGAAAGCAGCTCACAACGACAGCCTGATAAACGAAAACGAACCCAATACATGCAACCCCCCTCTACCAGATCTTCAGTGAAACACCAGTTTTGAATCCTGCCGATGATGGGACAAGTTCCGAAAGCGCTACAGTTAAATGGTAATTAAGTTGAGGAGACGGACCTTTCAGGTGAATATTCTATAATTTTATATTGATTTTCAACCACTTAAAAACATTGGATCAACTTGAAACTTTGTATACTTCTAAGCACCAATGACAATGCAATAATTTCATAAATTTTTTCTAAGATCCTGGCCAGGATCATCAGGACATCAAAGAAATAAAGACCGTTATAATAGGTTGTGGACGTATTGACTTTTTAGTCTATTATTATGGTAGCTCAGTTGGTAGAGTGATGGACTGTAGTGGTATACAATTTCAGTAATCCATAGGTCGCTGGTTCAAATCTGGCTCGGAGGATTTTTTTAGAAGAGTATTACTTTAAGCCCATACTACAATAGTATCGAATTTAAAGATATAAACATTTTTAGAAAACCAAACTAAAAAATAAAAAATAAAAAATTAATAATAGTTTAAAAGAACTAAAACACGCTTTATTAGAAAACCAAACTAAAAAATGAAAAATAATTTTAATTTCCAACATGCTTGGGATAAAATTAAAGTGGTCAACAAAAAATCATCTCCGACACATCTAGAATAAAACTAGTTATCTACAAAAAAAATTACCATCAAAAGTATGTGGTGCTTTATATCAATTAATATATTTGATAATAAACAGATATTAGTAAAAGTAAAGTCTCTAAGAAGAAAACGTAAAAACCATAAAAGCACCCAACACTTATGATGGTAAAATTATTTTTTTGTAGATAACTCCAGTTTTATTCTAGATGTGTTAGAGATGATTTTTTTGTTGACCACTTTAATTTTATCCAAAGCGTGTTGGAAATTAAAATTATTTTTCATTTTTTAGTTTGGTTTTCTAATAAAGCGTGTTGTTTTAGTTTTTTAAACTATTATTTATTTATTAGGACTTTCTAGTATCAATACTAATAAAATTCATTGTTAAAACCGTTGAGGTGGAGAGTCATAAAATAAAATAAGTTAAAATCCTTCTTAGGTAAATCCGTTATCCTCAACTTTTAAAATATTTGATCTTTATCCTGTAGGCCTTTCAGGACATCCACCCCATCTTCAGCAGTTCATTCTTTGCTAGAGCATCCAGGTTGATGTTTGATGCTGCTGGTCCTTATGTGGCTTTGTCGTTAGGACAAAATTAAAGTATAAAATTATGGAATATTCACCTGAAAAGTTTGTCTCCTCAACTTTATTAATTATTTAACTGTAGCATTTTTGGCACTTGTCCCATCATCAGCAGGATTCAAAACTGGTGTTTCACTGAAGATCTGATAGAGGGGGTTACATGTACTAGGTTTGTTTTCGTTTATTAGATGGTCATTGTTGTGAACTGCAGATGGAAATTATGAAAGCAGTTTACAACAACGACCATCTGACAAATGAAAATGAACCCAGTACATGTAACGCCCTCTACCAGATCTTCAGTGAAACACCAGTTTTGAATCCTGCCAATGATGGGACTAGTCCTGAAAGCACTACAGTTAAATAACTAATAAAGTTGAGGAGACGAACCTTTCAGGTGAATATTCCATAATTTTATATTTTAATTTGGAGGTATAATCATTGAAATTTCATCGGAGAACATTTTTAACAACTCACCTCATAGATTTCATATTTTTTCCACGATACCTGCAGTTTCAAACAAAATCACATTCATCTTCAGCCAAACTCCAACAGATGAAATTCTTCAGCCGTCAACTTTTCTATTGCCACAATCTTCAGCACTGCCATCTATGGTTGAATTTATGAACTTCGAAATCAGATTTAGTTTGTTAGAATATCAAAATCCATTGATTTATATTTATTTTTCTGAATGTATATCTTCTCCCAAATTGTCAATTCTAAAGGTTTATCCACTTGTTTTAAAAGTTTACCTTCTATTTCAATTTTATGATGTTCTAATAAACTATGTGCAGCAATTGCAGATTTTTCAATTTTACAATTTTTAACATTTCAAAAATGTTCTTTTCTATGAGTTTCCAAATTCCTTTTAATTTTTCCTATATAAACTTTATTGCAATCTTTATAACTTATTTGATAAATTTCAGATTTCTTATTGGCTGGACATTGACTTTTTTATTTGTACTTACATTACCCAGACTAAATTTATTTATTGGTGCCAAAGTATTATTGTATTTGTCAAAAATGTTTTGAAATTTTCTATGCATTTCAGGATGGTAAGTAATTTTATTGTATTTTTTCTTTTCTTTGCAATTTTGTAGAGTAGTATATTCATTAAGTCTTTTTTTCATCATCATCCTTCACTGATTAGGTCTTTGCCTGTTCCGTTCTCACATCTGTTCAGCCCAGCGCTTTCTTGGTCTTCCTACCATTTAATTTCTTTAACTTATTTATACTTTTTAAATTAAAATTACAGTGGGAGGAAACACTATGAGGTATTTATATTAATAGATGAGTTGGAGAAAATGTTTTAACATCTCACCTCACAAAGTTGCGTGTCTTCACAACTCTTTATCAAAACCATTTAATCTAGTTGTGTTTAAGATGTGATTATATTTGTTGAATTTTTTTTATTTAATGGGATATTTGTCAATCTATGTATTAGGTTAATACATAGATTGACAAATATTCCATTAAATGAAGAAAAATTGAACAAAGAATATAATCTTAAACACGGCTAGATTAAATGGTTTTGATAAAGAATTAATTATAAATAAGTTAACAAAATTCAAACTGAAAAATGACTTAATGAATATACTACTCTACAAAATTGCAAAGAAAAGGAAAAAAATACAAGAAAATTACTTATTCTCTATACTCCTGGCGCGACAGGCCTAGAAGGCCCTTAGCTTACCTGCCGGCTGCTGACCTCACATCCACATGTGTCAATCAGAGGTGGATGATTATCAGCCAGTGTAGGGGTGACATGTGGTCAGCATGTCGAGTTTCCCAGCCGCTGTAGAAAATTACTTACCATCCTGAAATGCATAGAATATTTAAAAAAAATTGACAAATACAATATTACTTTGGCACCAATAAATAAATTTAGTCCGGATAATCTTCTAAGTACAAATAAAAAAGTAATTGTCCCAGACAGTAAGAAATCTGGAATTTATCAAATAAGTTGTAAAGATTGCAATGAAGTTTATATAGGAAAAACTAAAAGGAATTTGGAAACTCATACAAATAACTTTTTCTTCTTCTTCTTCCTTCCATGTATTAGGCCAAGGCCTGTTACGATCCTATAGAAAATTTTCCCTCCAGCGTGATCCTTCTGGGAAATTCTCATATAAGACTTGAAAACATAATAATAATCCCTTCGATTGGTTTGTGGCCAAAGGAAGGTAAGACCAGTGATGGGACTGCCATCTTATAGCCTCTGGTCAGGCTTTTCTGGAGAAGAAAAGAAAATAAAGGAAAGAAGAAATGGAAGAAAGGAAAGACTCCCTAGCCCTCGGATGCCCTAATAGCGTCGGGGTCGAAAAAACAAGAGTTAACCAAGAGAGGTTAGATAGTAAAGTTAGAAGAGTGCAAAACACAAGTAAGTGGAAGAAATGTTTTGCACAGCTTGGGCACCTTGTGGTCGCTATCCACATATCCCCTAGATGAGGACCCCTGAGGGAAGAAACGTTAAAAATTGTGAAACTGAAAAATCTGTAGTTGTTGCACTAGTTAATTAATACATCATAAAATTGGAAGAGAAGTGAAACTTTTAAAACAGGTGGTAAAACTTTAGAATTGACAGTTTGGGAGAAGATATACATTCAGAAAAATAAATATACATCAATGAATTTTGATATTCCTAACGAACTAAATTTGATTTTGAAGTTCATAAATTCAACCATAGATGGCAGCATTGAAGATGGTGACAATAGAAGAGTTGACAGCTGAAGAATTTTATCTATTGGAGTTGTGGCTGAAAATGAATGTGATTAGTTTGAAACTGCAGGATCGTTCAAAACCTGAAATATGGGGTTGAGTTGGCAAAAAATGTTCTCTGATGAATTTCAATGTAGATAAAGTGGTGATTTTTATTTGAAAATACTGTATTACTTAATTTTCAGGCCTCGATGCTTACTTCGTCCAATAATGATAGTGGGAGCTGATGTAACTCATCCTTCCCCTGATCAAAATAATATTCCTTCAGTTGCTGCAGTAAGTATATATTAATGTTGATTCATTAAGAAAAACTGTATTTTACTCTACTAAAAATAATTTAACTCCATCCATAGTAATTCTGCCCGAGGGCAGGTTCTTTCACTGCAATCATAGCATTTTCATGCTATCCTTTGCAGCTTTACTGGGGATTGTAGGTGTGGTAGTTTCCCGTTGCTTTCCACACCGGTGAAGGATGATGATGTTGGCCATATGATTTTGGGGACCGTTTTGGGCCTTAAAGGTTTCCTGACATTTGTTTTACAGGTGAGGAAAAACCCCGATAAAAAACCTCACCTAGAAAAACTGCCCCAAACTTGGGATCGAACCCAGGCCCGCTGCGTGACAGGCAGCACGCTACCTCAAGACCACAGCGGTGGACTATAATTTAACTAAACAATGAAAATAAATGTAAAAAAAATTACAATAACTTAGGCCAAGCCATATCATTTAGCAACCAAACTCTAATGAAATAGAAAGGAGAATCACACCAAGCATGGAAAAATTCTGGGCTCTAAAGTTTATATTACTAGAAAAAGACATCAGCCTAAAAATTAAAAAGCAGTCATGGACATGTGTGTACTACGGCTCGCAGACGTGGTCATTAACAAGAAAAAGAACAT
This sequence comes from Diploptera punctata, assembly GCA_030220185.1. Taxonomy (NCBI): domain Eukaryota; kingdom Metazoa; phylum Arthropoda; class Insecta; order Blattodea; family Blaberidae; genus Diploptera; species Diploptera punctata. Next base: position 11,197 of record JASPKZ010004003.1, on the reverse strand, counting down.
TCGTGCTAGAGATTTGCCAAAGAAAAATGGAGCAGAAACTATTAATATCACAAGAAGGGACCGCTTCAGGAATGATGGCAAGATAACGAGGCCTAAAAGACATAGCAACATCAGCAATGATGTTGAAATGGAAATGGGGGGGTCATGTGCTCCGAATGGATCCTAAAAAGTAGACTTACACAGTGACAATGTGGGAACCCAGACTAGGGAAAAGGAAAGTTGTCACGACAACACCACATTAGGAATAGCAGCATCAATCATCACACTAGTTAATATAAGCAAAGAAGGACCTGCTGAAGATGGAATGTATGTTCTGAAAGGCCTACAGGCATAAAGAATACATATTTTATGAGTTGAGGACGACGCATCTTACCTAAGAAGGTATATTTTAACTTATTTTATTTTATATGTGATATTTTCTTATAAATGAACTATACATTTTCTGATGTTTTTATTATTGATTTAACATTTCTCAATGAAAGATAAATTATATTTGAAGAGAAAAATTTTCGCCTAGACCGAGACTCGAACCTGGGACCTTTGGCTTGCCGGGCCAAATGCTCTACCAACTGAGGCTACCGAGGCGAGTTACAATATAGATGCAAATTTTTCCTCTTATATACGTTGTAATTCCCTCTTGCCAAATGCTTTTGAAACCATTGTTTCTATCTTTGGCAAATGGCGGCTTCTTAATTAAGAAGACATTTATTGGGGAATTTAACATTACTTTATAAAGCTAAGTAAGGCTTCTAATGATGTTTTTAATTATTGATTTACCATTTCTCAATGAAAGATAAATATATTTGAAGAGAAAATTTTCGCCTAGACCGAGACTCGAACTCGGGGACCTTTGGCTTGCCGGGCCAAATGCTCTACCAACATTTGCCAAAGATAGAAACAATGGTTTCAATAGCATTTGGCGAGAGGGAATTACAACGTATATAAGAGAAAAATTTGCATCTATATCATAACTTGCCTCGGTAGCTCAGTTGGTAGAGCATTTGGGCCCGGCAAACCAAACGTCCGGGTTCGAGTCTTGGTCTAGGTGAAAATTTTCTCTTCAAATATATACATTTTCTAATGGATATAATTACAGCACACTTGATTTTCAACACTGGCTACCAAAGACAGTAGAGTATATAATTGTTTTTCAATTTGCAGGTGTGTGCAAGTCATGACCCCTAGTATTCAAGTACAACATTCAGATAAGACTTCAGCCACCCAAAGTGGAGATAATTGAAGATCTACAAAGCATCATAAGAGAGCAGTTGTTGTTTTTTTACAGAAACACAAGTTACAAACCAGAGAGAATAATCTTCTTTAGAGATGGGGTTGGTGAAGGACAGTTTGCACAGGTTTGTGCTTCTAGAATTTTACCTATATTTCTTGATAGTTGTATATTTACGATGAATGATCATCATTCTTTATTATATAGAAGTAAAACAAGGTCTCTTGAAGAAAAGATAAGGTTATGATGAGTATATGTGAATAATATTCAGAAAATAGTTGGACTAAGGAGACAGGTAGGAGAATGGAGAAAACTACTTAAGGTGGCATCAGAAAGTTCGTTAAATTTAATCCATGAATTCAAGATTCCTGATGAACGTGACCTCATCCCAAAGTTCATCAAATCAACACCAGATGGCAACGTTATTGATCGAGATTCCAATGAAAATACGGTAGTCATAATGTCGGTTGAAAATGAGAGAGATCCTGCTCTCGAAAACTAGTTCCCGTGTTTGAAGAAACATAAAATATGAGGTAAGATGTTAAAAAATGACTCATTAATTTACAAGCTCAATGTCCTTTTTAACTAACTCTAACTTACTGGCACTATCGAACCCATAGGTTTATGGCTACAAGGACATAAGCTCTCCATACATCCCTATCCTGAGCTAATGTTTTCCAATCATTCCCTGTATAATTTACTCCCCTCAAATCATGGTTAATGTTATTCTCCCACCTCATTCTTGGTCTACCAACTGGGCATTTTCCCTCTGGTTTTCCTATAAGAAGCTTCCATGAACCTCTATCATCCCCCATAAGTGACACATGTCCTGCCCAATGTCAAAGAGACTTAACTGTTCGTATTATATCTGGCTTCCTATACATATCGCATAGCTCACTATTATGTAATTTTCTCTATTGATCTGTTTGTTCATCTCTTTTCGGCCAAAAAATTTTCCTAAGAACTATATTCTCAAATAATATTTTTTCCCCTGTGAAACCCATGTCCAAGTTTCTTGACGGTTGTATTTTTACGGTGAAAGATCATCACACTTTTGGCCAAGGTACTTTTTTTGTCTGGCTTATTGCCTTCGACATGTCTGACATGGGTAACCCTTTTGGCAGCAATGCTTCTGCCAGCATAGCTCTCGGGGTCATTTAAGCATGCAAGCCACTCCATCACACAAGGTAAAGATACCATGGAGATCCATGTTCTTCATAGGAACAAAATTGAATAAAAATAGTTAAATCTTGTAGAGTGGCATGGGCAAGATACATGGCACAAAAAGGTAATGAAAGAGGTGCACAGAAGCTGCTTGTAACAAAAAGGAAGGGAAAGCACCCAGTAGGTAGGCCAAGAATTACATGGGAGAATACCATTATTCATGATGTGGGAAGCTCAATTATACAGAGAATGATTGGAAAACATCAGGCCTATCATGGCATCATTTATTAGATAAATTTAACTTTCTTCCCTCGAAACCTTTGCTTCCAAGTAATAAATAAGGGATGGACTGTAAATAACAAAAACCTTGAAAAAGTCAGTCATGAACTGCGTAAACTATGTGAGTTCTTCAGCAAATTGAAGTTATGATCTGATTTTGCTAGTTTATGCAACATACCTTTCATTTATTAAATTGGAGACATTAAAAAAGATTGGCACCAAAGAATGAATACAGCCTTAACAGGACAATTAAAACCAATAAAAATGAAAGAATTGAAAAAGAAAATAAATCAGGAATTTATCAGATCAAATGAAGGGATTGTGACAAAATTTATATTGGAAAACAAAAAGAAATTTGAAAAACAAGGGTGAAAGAACATCTTAGAAATGTCAAAAATGGAGAAGTGGAAAAGTCAGCAGTAGCTGCTCATGCTTGGTTCGAAAAATATTTAATTGAATCAAAAGCCAGTCTAATTAAACATATAGATAAACAAAAGGAACTCACAGTTTGGGGAAAAATCCACATTCAGAAAAACAAAGAAAAACTTATGAACTTCGAAATTCTTGCAAATTCTGACCTGATCCACAGGTTCATCGGTTTACCAACAGAGGGAAGAAGAAAAAGAAGAGTTTCTTCCAATCGATATAAGATCAGTCGCCAAAATAGTACTGAAGATGAGACCATATGGTCTCGAAATTGCGATCTACTTAGAAAATTTGTATGAGGAGAGGTAGGAAACGTTTGATTTTACCATGGAGAAATTAAATTTATTCTGCTAACTTATTTAAATGTATTTTTAGCCTGTTCATCTTATCTCAATATTAATGTTGATTTTTTCTTGTCATTGAGGTAAGATGAACAGACTGAAAATAATTTAATTAAAATAACCTCAAAATATTACTTCCTAAAATAAAATATTATTTAAATGTGTTAGATTGCAGAGAAAACATACCTATCATAACCTAAGTTATTATCATATGAATATTGTTGCATAATTTGACACACATTTAAATAATTCTTGTTAAATTTTTGTATTACTTTATTAAAAATGTTAAATTAAACTAATGTATTTTATAGGATAGATTGCAATTTAAGGGTTAATTTTAAACTGTATCATGTACATTCTTACAAACCAAACATGGCAGTTTTTAGTGTCACCTCTTATTTTGGGTTTCAGGTGAACCCCCACTTATAATGGTTGGATTTTGCTGAATTTTGGAAAATATCTTCCTTTTTTTTATTTATCATCAACGATCATGGATTAAGCCCATGTGGCTTGTTCCGGTCTCATAGATTCTCATTCAAAAAGTTCAATCCATCTCCTTTTTTGGTCTACCAACATTCCTGTCTCCTTTTGGTTGGTAATTAAGTATAATTTTTGGAATGTGATCATCTTTCATTCTTTGAACATGTTCTTTCCAGTTTTTTCTAGATTCTTTTATTTTATCTAAAAGTTTAAAAATATTTAGTTCATTTCTAATATATTCACTTCTTTTATCTAGAAGTTTGCAGCCAGCCACACTTCTCAGAAATCTCATTTCAGCTGCTTCTATGATCATCTCTTTTGGTTAAAACCCAAAATTCACTACCATACAATAGTAAAGGGACTGCCACTGCTTTATAAAATTTTAGTTTTGTTTCCATTCTTGTGTTTTAAATATTCTTTTAATTGTGCCACATATATAATCAAATTTATTAAGTTTAACATTTTTAAAATGGGAGATTTCATAACCCAGGTATTTAAAATGGTTCACTTGTTCAATGAGTTTCCCCTCCAGAATTATTTTACCTCTCACGGTATCTGATCCCTTAAAAGCTAAGATTTTCGTTTTACTTATTGATATTTTGAAATTATAATTCTGTATGATGTTATTTAATTGAAAGAGTAATTTATGTAGACCATCTTCTGAGTTAGATATTAGAACTTGGTCGCCTGCAAAAAGTAACATACTGAGTTTCATTGTGAAATGTTGAAAATAGCTACTGTTAGAATGATTTTTAAATTTTCATTCCAGGTGAACTCCTATACCTAATGATTGATTTTGTTGGTTAACAAACTAGACATTAATTTTTGTAATTAATTGTTATATGCCGAGTTTGGTTTTGATTAAACAAAAATTGCAACTGCTAGACATTTATAAGATTAAGAAAGTTTTCTTGGGTTTTCCGCATCATGGATTCAAGGTTGACCTCCTACCATTGATTCCAACGTTTTGACATGATCCCACATGCCATTATCAAGGAATGATAGGTTCAAGTCACTGGTTTAGGTATTATATAGTTAAACGAGATATCCATCCATCCATAGTCATTCTGCCCGAAGGCAGGTCCTTCACTGCAATAATAGCATTTTTATGCTATGCTTGCAGCTTTACTAGGGAATTGTAGGTGTGGCAGCTTCCTGTTGCTTTCCACACCAGTGAAGGATGATGATGATAATGCTAAGGATGATGATGATGGCCATATGATTTCGGGGACCATTAAAAGTTTTCCAGACATTTGTCTTACAGATGAGGAAAAATCCCGATAAAAACCTCACCCAGAAAAACTGCCCTGACCAGGGATCGAACCCAGGCCCGCTGTGTGACAAGGCAGCATGCTACCTCAAGACCACAGTGGTGGACTAAACAAGATATATATATGACTCGAACCTATCATTCTTTGATAACGGCATGTGGGATCATGTCAAAATGTCAGAATTAGTGGCCAGAGGCCAATCTTGAGTCCATGATGCGGAAAACCCAAGAAAACTTTCTTAAGCATACTCATATCCGTGAAAATCTATAATATATACATATATAATTCTCTTTTTGGTGATAGTCATTTTTGGTGTCTACTAGATAGGATCAATGAAGATCTGTAAATTAAAAAAAAAATCATTTCATAAGAACAGCATCAATAGTTTCATTCTTTCAGAATTTGCTAAAAGCAAAATTGATCCAGAAAATATTAAATTTGTTAATATCTTATTTTGATGAAATTTCATACAGGTCTTGAATTGTGAACTGACTGCAATCAGAAAAGCTTGTTCATCTATAGAACAAGATTATCAACCCAAAGTCACATTTCTGGTCATACAGAAACGCCACCATGTAAGATTTTTCCCCATAAGGGATGAAGATGCCGATGGAAGAAACCGTAATGTTCCACCAGGAACTATTGTGGACCGTCAAATCACTCATCCAACGGAAATGGATTTCTATCTGGTCAGCCATGCCAGCATTCAGGTTTGTTTTCTATTTATCTTCTCTTATTCAATACTGGCACTCGCTAATTATTATTGAATTAGCGAGGTGTAAATTAACTCGTCATCATCCATGCAAGTATTAGGCTCTGTGGCCTGTTACGGTCTCAAAGAGGAATTTTCCATCCAGCGATCTTTTGCCTTGGGGGCAGTAGCGAAGTATGGCTTTTGGAATTCTATGAGACTGCATTCGTTGAAGATGGGCTTTCCAGTTGTTCTGGTAGTTTTGTATATGGTGAAGAATGGGTTCTACATCCAACTCTTCCATAATTTCCTCATTTCTTTTATGGTCCCACTTTGTGTAGCCTGCTGTGCGGCGCATAAATCACATCTCATCTGCATCTCTTCTTCGTATTGTCCATTCTTCACTACCATATCTTAATACTGGTCTTGCGAGAACCTTATAAAGCCGTAATCTTGTGTTCTTCTGTACTAAAGATGGTTTCATTATACTGTTAATTATCCCCGTTGTTTTTGTAAAATTTGTGATTTTCTTTTATATATCAGCTTCATCTTAAAATGTTAAATTATAACCCAAATAATTAAATTCGTTTACTCGTTCTAAAATTTCATCATCCAAAACAATTTTGCTAGGTATAGGGTATTTCCCACAAAAGGCCATCACTTTAGTTTTCTTTGTATTGATTTCCATATTGTACCTTTTTGCAATTATATTAAAATTGTATATAGAATACTGTAAATCTGTTTTTGATGGAGCTATTAATACCAAATCATCTGCAAAAAGCAAAGACTATTTTATGGTTTCTATTAATTTAGATAGAACCATGTCTCATCTGTCGCCAATCTTGGAGTATTGTATCCATGTATATGATAAAGAGCAAGCAAGAGAGGCCACATCCTTGTCTTATGCCCCTATTAATTTTGGTCCATTCTGTTTGTGTGTTGTTGATTCGAACTGAAATCAAATTTGTTTTATAGATATTGTATAAATTTAAAATATGCAGTTGTGTTAGATTGTCAGCTAAAATTTCCAACAGTGTGTAAATTAACTAAACCAAAGAAATACACCTGAGTATTGAGAAATACATACAAGCAACTTGAAAAATAGAATTCAGAGTTTCAAGAGGAGACAGAAAGAGGGAGAGAGAGAGAAAAGAGAAACTGTTTTATAAAATATTAATTAAAATATAATTCATTAATTATTATATTAAAGGTTGGTCTTAATGGACTAGTGGTTATGCTCCAAGCCTCTGGTCCTAAGGGTTGCAGGGATTCAAACCTGGCTGGGGTTGAAAAAATTAAAGGAGAAAGTCCTCCGAGATAGACTTTAGGCTATGGGTCCCAAGTCTGAAGATTTTCAGGCTCATAAAGGAACCTTAAACCTGAAAATAAGAGACCTCTAAGCAAAATTTACCGACCTGCATCTTATTAATACCTTAGTTGCCTATTGGATGTCTCATTGGGTCAATATGTTAACATAAAATTGACATCTGTAGGGAAATAAGCACAACTAAATTAACTTAATCTAGTAACTGCTAACAAAGGAGAGACTAAGGTCAACATTGGGCTGTTATGCCATTTAGATAGATACAAAATATTAAATACAAGTAAATAGAGAAATTTAATTTTAATAATACAATAGGAAGTAACATTAAAGGTCCCTATTAGGTTCGTCTTCCGGGCATATAGGCCGTGGTCTAGTCGTTCTTCTACTCGACGTTTCGTCTACTGCTGCGGTAGACATCTTCAGGAGATACTGCGTGCTCTCTGTGAACTCCTCAACATTCGGCTGCAGACTGGCTGGTCGTTGGAAACTCCCTCCCTATTTATAGGCACGCCCCTGGTGGAGAGGCGGTTTTCTTCTGCGCGGTCCGTGTTGCGTGCTGTTTTGTCCAGGCTGTCGCTAGCAGAAGTCATAGGCTTCGTTGTCGTATTGTGCAGTGCCGGGATCCAGATTTTGTTTATCTTCATGGTTTCTTCTTTTTTGTTAAAGGAATTTTTGTGTTATATATTTCTATGGCTTCTCTGTACAGTCTGGTGTAATAATGTGATGTTTGGGACAATACCTGTGTTTTTTCGAATCTTATTTATATGTTCTTGGTTGTTCATCCAGTGTTCCGCTACGGCTGATTTTTCCTTTTGTTTTAGTCTGCAATGCCTCTTGTGTTCTTGCAATCTTGTGGTAACCATTCTTTTTGTTGTGCCGATATAAACCTCTCCACAACTGCAAGGGATGCGATATATACCGGCAGTACTTAACGGATCTCTTGTAGCTTTGGCTGGGCGCAGTATATTGCTGATTTTTTGTGTTGGCTTGTAGGTTGTAGATATGTTATATTTATTTAATATTCGACCAATTCTCTCCGTTATTGTCTTGATATATGGTAGGTACAAACCTTACCCTTAGCCTCCTCCTTGTTCCCGTTTTCGGATTTGTATTTATTGGGATTTATGGCTCGGCGAAAATCTGTTTTGCTGTATCCATTGGATTGAAACGCTGCTTGGAGATGATTAATTTCTTCTTGTAGATACTGTGGTTCCGAAATCCTTTTGGCTCGTTCCACCAGGGTTTTAATTATTCCGCGTTTTTGTCTGGGATGATGGTTGGACTGCTTATGTAGGTATCTGTCTGTGTGAGTCTTTTTCCTGTATACCTTGTGTCCAAGTGTCATGTCTTGGTTTCGAATTACTAAAACATCCAAAAAACGGTAGAACTGTTGTTCTCTTCTCTTTCCAGGGTGAATTGGATGCTGGGACAAATACCATTTAAATGTTGCCTGAAGTTATCAAGTTCTTCTTCACCATGCTCCCAAATGACGAATGTGTCGTCCACATATCTCAGCCAAACTGAAGGTCTTAATGTAGCATTCTCCAAGGCCTGTTTTTTCAAATTGTTCCATGTAAAAATTGGCTATTACGGGGCTTAATGGACTTCCCATGGCCACGCCATCTATTTGCTCGTAGAATATTCCTCCCCATTGGAAATACGTTTCTGTGAGGCATATGTTATACAGCGCTACTATATCTGGGGGAAAGAGTTCTTGCAAGTATGTCATAGTGTCTGGGATAGGTATCTTAGTAAATAAAGAAACCCACATCGAAGCTTATTATTTTATCGTTTGGCTTGAGTTTCAGAGTGTCTATTTTTTCTATGAAGTGCGTGGAGTTTTTTACAAACGTGTCAGTTTTTCCAATATACGGTTTCAATAGTGAGGCGAGAAACTTGGCGAGTTCATATGTAGGTGATCCAATGGCCGAAACAATAGGTCTGAGGTGGTGTTCCTTCCTTGTGTATCTTTGGTAATCCATACAATCTTGGTGGCAGTGCTTCTGATTTGTTACAATCCTCGTTTAGTGTCTTCATCAAGTGTGGAGCTCTTGATAAGTTTATTGGATTTACGTAGAACTCTTGCTGTAGGATCAGTTTTAAGAATCTTGTATGTCTCTGGATCTAAAAGCTGTTGCATTTTCTGGTTGTATTGTTCTGTTTCCATGATGACGGTGGCATTTCCTTTATCTGCAGGAAGAACGATGATGTCTTTGTCTTCGTTTAGATTATGTAAAGCTACTTTTTCTTTTCGTGATAAATTACTCACCGGTGGTTTGGTTTTACGGAGAATGCGAGACACTTCGCCCCTTATTTCCTCACTCTGATGAATAGGCAGCTGCCTTATTCCGGCTTCTACATTGGCTATGATGTCTTCAATAGGTACTGTTTTAGGTGTTACAGCAAAATTTCCTCCTTTGGCAAGTACCGATATTTCTTCTTCGTTGAGTTGCCGGTCTGTCAATTTACTACCGCTCTTGAGTTGGGTGGTTTATTTCTGTTTTCTTGATGATTTTTTATGTATTTTTGTTTCTGTCGTTCCGTGTTTTTCTCTATGGTTCGGCAAAAGCTGTGGTATGTGATGTTGTCCACCTTCTCCCAGTCTCTCTTACTGAGAATATTGCTAATCTTCAGATGTAAGTAAAAAAGTTCTTGATCATTCATCCCTAGGGTTCGTCTTGTATCATGAATTCGTTCTCTAAGAAGAGCCCGTTCCGTTCGTCCATATATCCTCTTAGCCTTTGTCGTTTTGAAGATCTGTTTGCATCGTAGAAATTGAGGGATAGTTCCCGTGTCTCTGCACCGTAGAAGAAAGCTTAAATTGCACAGAAAGCGTCCTTTTTTTTCTTTCTTAATTCTTCAAATTTCCGAATAGAAAGAAATACATCCTTCCCGTAGAGGTTGCTTATGTATAACTGTAGGCTTTCACGGCCGGCGTCTTGATCCCTATTAGGTTCGTCTTCCGGGCATATAGGCCGTGGTCCAGTCGTTCTTCTACTCGACGTTTCGTCTACTGCTGCGGTAGACATCTTCAGGAGATACTGCGTGCTCTCTGTGAACTCCTCAACAGTCGGCTGCAGACTGGCTGGTCGTTGGAAACTCCCTCCCTATTTATAGGCACGCCCCTGGTGGAGAGGCGGTTTTCTGCGCGGTCCGTGTTGCGTGCTGTTTTGTCCAGGCTGTCGCTAGCAGAAGTCATAGGCTTCGTTGTCGTATTGTGCAATGCCGGGATCCAGATTTTGTTTATCTTCATGGTTTCTTCTTTTTTGTTAAAGGAATTTTTGTGTTTATATATTTCGATGGCTTCTCTGTACAGTCTGGTGTAATAATGTGATGTTTGGGACAATACCTGTGTTTCTTCGAATCTTATTATATGTTTCTTGGTTGTTCATCCAGTGTTCCGCTACGGCTGATTTTTCCTTTTGTTTTAGTCTGCAATGCCTCTTGTGTTCTTGCAATCTTGTGGTAACCATTCTTTTTGTTGTGCCGATATAAACTTCTCCACAACTGCAAGGGATGCGATATATACCGGCAGTACTTAACGGATCTCTTGTATCTTTGGCTGGGCGCAGTATATTGCTGATTTTTTGTGTTGGCTTGTAGGTTGTAGATATGTTATATTTATTTAATATTCGACCAATTCTCTCCGTTATTGTCTTGATATATGGTAGGTACACCTTACCCTTAGCCTCCTCCTTGTTCCCGTTTTCGGATTTGTATTTATTGGGATTTATGGCTCGGCGAAAATCTGTTTTGCTGTATCCATTGGATTGAAATGCTGCTTGGAAATGATTAATTTCTTCTTGTAGAAACTGTGGTTCCGAAATCCTTTTGGCTCGTTCCCACAGGGTTTTATTATTATTCCGCGTTTTTGTCTGGGATGATGGTTGGGACTGCTTAGAGTTATCTGTCTGTGTGAGTCTTTTTCCTGTATCCCTTGTTCCAATGTGCATGTCTGGTTTCGAATTACTAAACATCCAAAACGGTATACTG
>JASPKZ010004002.1:0-11509 GCA_030220185.1 Diploptera punctata | reverse complement strand
GGTGTTACCTTCCACAGACTGTGAAGTCGAGGCTTTAGGTGGTGTACCTTAACAGATGTGAAGTAAAACTTCTAGGTGGTGGACTTCACAGACTTTGAAGTCGGGCTTCTTAGTGGTGTCTTACCTTCACAGACTGTGAAGTCGAGGCTTCTAGGTGGTGTTAACTTCACAGACTGTGAAGTGACGCTTCTAGGTGGTGTTACCTTCACAGACTGTGAAGTCTAGGCTTCTAGGTGTTGTTACCTTCACAGACTGTGAAGTCGAGGCTTCTAGGGGTTGGTTACCACCTTCACATACTGTGAGTCTGAGCTTCTTTAGGTGGTGTTTTACCTTCACAGACTGTGAAGTCGAGGCTTCTAAGGTGGTGTTACCTTCACGCCGTGAAGTCGGCTTCTAGGTGGTGTTACCGTCACAGACTTTAAGTCGAGCTTCTAGGTGTGTTACCTTCACAGACTGGTAAGTCGAGGCTTCTAGGTGGTGTGAACCTTCACAGACTGTGGAAGTCTAGGCTTCTAGGTGGTGTGACCTTCACAGACTGTAAGTCGAGGCTTCTAGGTGGTGTTACCTTCACCGACTTGAAGGTCGAGGCTTCTTAGGTGGGTGTTTAACCTTCACGACTGTGTAAGTCAAAGCTTCTAGGTGGTGTTTACCTTCAACTACTGTGAAGTCGAGGCTTCTAGGTGGTTGTTACCGACCTCACAGACTGTTGAAGGCGAGGCTTTTTAGAGATGTTACCTTCACAACCTGTGAAAGCCACAGGCTTCGAGGGTGGTGTTTTCCCTTCCCAGACTGCGAAGTCAAGGCGTCTAGTAGGTGTATGTGACCTTCCACAGACTGTGAAAGTCGAGGCTCCTAGGTGGTGTTACCCCTCACAGACTGTGAAGTCAAGGCTTCTAGGCGTTGTTAACCTCACAGACCTTGTGAAGTCGAGGCTTCTAAGGTGGTGTTACCATTCACAGACTGGTGAAGTCAAGGCTTCTTGCTAGGAGGTGGTATTACCTTCACAGCTGGGAAGTCAAGTCTGCTACAATTTAACAACCACCTTGGAAGCACCTCCGCCACGAAGATGCCCTCGCAGTTGAGGGAGAAACGTCTGGAAGAAATACCAGTTTGATAGACCACGGCCACATAGCCCGGAATCTTTTAATATCATGTTATTTTTTAATTGCTTAAAAATTAAGGTGCATCTTATAGTCTCCGTAGCGTCTTATAGTTCGTAAAATACGGAATTTATTATTTTCTACTTCTTATGGTTTTTGCTGACATATTTCTCATTTTAATGTCAGGCTATTAGCAAGATATTAAATCACTACGATAAGATATTGTCATTTATTTACTTTTAATTATATTTCATGTTATTCAAAGTAATATTTCAAGAAAAGGGTTACGCCCATTGGACTTTTTATTCTATCTGTTTCAATTTACAGATAATTTTTGGTATTTTTCCACACACGTTTTATCTTTAAAATGAAAATGTCATTGTACTCTAAAAATATTCACAAATGAGCGTCAGTAATTAAGTGAATAAATAACAAAATAGATGGTTGAAAATTAGTTTTAAATCTAAAAGCTGTCATGCAATCACTTAATTGCTCTACTGTTTTATAGGCCTATCGCATTTTGGGCTCACAAACACAACTCAATGACCAGTCGACTGAAACGTGAGCAAACGTACAGTTTAAATGCTGGCAGGTTTCCATTCTCTTTGAACTTTGATTATTTTAAAATTTGTAAAAGGACAACATAAAACAACACTGTCTGGGTTATAATCATTTCAGTGCAGTTTTTATCAGTCTGCATTTACATTAAAAGGATTATATGGTCGTTTTGATACTTATTTTATTTGTCATGTTTCTTTATTAATAACTCCACCATTACGAGATCCACCAATAAATCTATTCTAATCTAATTTATTAATATAATAACTACCCAATTGTTCTAAATTTACTTCATTTGGCTCGTATAACCAATTCCTTTTTTTTAATGTTTTTCTTTTCTTTAAACAATGTCTGCACATTTCTCATCAAACCATTTCTTGTTTTGCCTCTTTTTTTTTAAATAACTAATGATTTCTGATGCTGGCAATTTAATAGTATCTCTTACAGTCTCCCATTCTTTATTTATATTAGTTACTTCTTCGGTTGCCATATCGTTGAAAATAATGGATCGTCAATTGTTCTTTTTCTTCAAATTCGTATAAAGAAATGTAGGGCCTATAATGTTTTTTACTCTTTCCCATTTCTAGTATAAGTATTTTCTTTTTCTTCTTTTTCTTCTCTTCAGCCTTCCCTTGTGTTTTTCGGCATCTGCCCATCTCCTTCTTGCTATTTCAGGATTATAGGCTCACCGTTCCCATTTCTTTCTTGTTATTCCTTACCGTTTTCATTTCTGTTCTTGCTTCATAGGAATGTTTAGTTCACTTTCCTCTTCCAATAAAATTATAGAATATTCATTAAAGAATAATTTCCTGATTATTGACAATTCTCTTTGTGATCATTACTCCAAAAAAACTAAAAAAAAATCATGTTTCAAAGATGCAATTTACTCTAACTATACTTTGGACAGAAAATGATTATGCATGCTGATTTGAGAGAGGTGACTTATAGAGGGAAAACATTACCTCAGGACAGAGATGTATGGAAAGCTTATGTCCGCTCGTCCGGGTTTGATAGTGCCAGTAACTTAATAAATTAATTTATAACTAACTCACTGGCACTATCGAACCCTTAAGTTCATGGCTGCGTGGACATAAGCAATCCACACATCCCTATCCTGCGCTGTTTTCCAAATCACTTCCCTCAAATCATGGTTAAAGTGTATTCTCCCACCTCAGTCCTTGGTCTACCAAAATGGGCGTTGTTCCTCTGGTTTTCCTACAAGAAGCTTCCATGCCCCTCTTTCATTTCCCATTTTTGCCACATGTCCTGCCCATCGCAATCTATGAGACTTAACTATTCTTATTATATCTGGTTTCCTATAAATATCATGTAGCTCACTGTTATGTATTCTTCTCCATTCGCCTGTCGTTCATCTCTCTTTGGTCCAAAAATTTTCCCTCAGAACTTTGTCCTCAAATACTCGTAATCTTTGTCCTCCCTTAAAGTAAGAGTCCATGTTTCGCATTCACGAAACGAGATTCCCTCTGTCCCTATCTAAATATTAAAATAGTAGATAGGGACAGAGGGAATCCTCGTTAATCCATTTATTGCAACTGGGAGAATAGCAGTTTTATATATTTTCAATTTTAACGCTTTTTGAGAATAAACTGGTATATACTGTCGTAAATGTTCATAAGTACCCACATCTACTGTATCCCCCCCCCCCCGCGATGAGAGTCATACTCAGCATTTTCCAGCGACACTGATAGGGTGTGATCTCGCGAATCTCGACCAGAGATAAGCATGATAAGCACATATGTGTATGACACAAGATTTTAAATAATTATGAAAAATAAACAATTTCACTGGCAGTATCGAATCCGGAGGTTCCTGGCCGCATGGACATAAGCTCTCGATACATCCATATTATTAGCTAATGTTTCCCAACCATCCCCTCAATCTACCTTCCTCAAATCATAGTTAAAGTTATTCTCCTATCTAATTCTTGACATGTTTATTGGGCCCTTTCCCCCTGGTTTTCCTACTAGAAGTTTCCATGCCCCTATTTCATTCCCAATTCGTGCCACATGTCCTGCCCATCTTAGTCTATGAGACTTAACTGTTCTTATTACATATTTTTTCCCAATCATACAATGTAGCTAACTTATTTAGTCTTCTCCATCCACATGCGCGTTTGTCTCTCTTTGGTCCAAAATGTACATACGAACTTCATTCTCAAATATTCGAAATACTTTCTGCTACCTTAAAGTAAGAGTCCATGTTTCGCATCCATGAATTATGGTTAGTATATTGGTAATGGAAATTTTAATTTAACCTAATACATTTTTTGCCTTGACGACGAAGGACAGTAAGGTATTCCCATCAGGTTGAGCCGATGTGAGATTTGAATTGAGGACCTCTTAAATCCAAATCACAAAAAAACTCTAAGTCAGCTTTCACTGTATCGCTGTTTGAATTTTTTATAGGCTAAATTATTACAATTTAATCATTGGGTACGTCTAACTAAGGAATGATAAAAATACAGGGCTATTCAGAAAGAAGGAACAGACCTCAAACATTTATTTCTTCCAAACTACAAATAATAGAAACACAATTCCAAGGTTCCTGGAAAAAGAAAAGTTTGAAGTTCGGCGATCACGGCCGCATTGGTCTTACAGTTATACATATATGCATATTGAGCGGATAGATAGTTAAGATAACTTGGTGAATTAAAGTGTTTCCCTTTAGAAGGTCTTAGACCTCCCAGGTCGCCAGATCTAACCCCTTGTGATTTTTATCTCTGGGGTTACGTAAAAGACCGTGTTATTATCCCCCCTATGCCTGACACTCTTGAAAATCTGCGGCATCAAATTGATGAAGCTGTGAATTCGATAACTAGAGACCAGCTGATTCGCTGTGTGGCAAGAAATGAGCCACCGTTTTGATATTTGTCGTGTAACACATGGTACTCATATTGAATGCATAAAATAGTGAAATTTGAACTTTTCTCTTTCCAGGAACGTTTGGAATTGTGTTTCTATTAATTGTAGCTTGGAAGAGAATAAATGTTTGAAGTATGTTCCTTCTTTCTGAATAGCCCTGTATTTCTTCTCTTTAAAAGCCTATTAAAATTAATATATCTATTTCTTACAGTTATGCCTCCTTCATTAATTATTTTCTGTCGAAGCTCACATGTTTAGAAATACTCTACCACCAAAATAAAAAAAAAATTTAATATCCTCAACTCGTGACCAACTCAGGTCGGGTCGAGGGATGAGATGAGATGAAGCTCATTATATAGAGGCTTGTGAATGACAAGGGTGCCGGCCCACCACGCCTGACGCACCATCACAGGGGCAGATAAACGAAATGGATGAAATGAGTATAGAGAAATGATGGCATTAAACTGTGGCAGGGGAAAACAGGAGAAACGCCGAGAAAAACCTGCTCAAACTCCGTTTCGTCAACCACGAAACCCACATGAAGTGACCGAGACTCGATCTCGGGACCGTAGCGGTAAGAGGCGAGCATCTAACCTCTTGCGCCACGGAGCCGCCTACTGTACCAGTAGTTTTCCTTATAAGAGTTGAATGACCTAATAACATTTTTAACGCAGTACAATTAATGCAATTTGTAGAGCTATAAAATGAGTCACTGTACTGTATCTCATTTGTCTGTTAGATAAACATGAATAATTTATTATGTTATTCTTAAATTCTGTGGAAAATACTAGTATTATTTTCGATAAATATAAGTCAATGGGTGTGGAACCAAAGATGTATATTATGATATTCGTAATGTATTCAAATATATCTTTAAAATCTAGGTTTTGGCATCTATCAATCCACTGGAGGATTATTTGTAGCTGTCAAGGAACAAGACATTATCCATACAAAGGTAAAATGATCAGATTATCACTAGACTTCATCATTACCCAGTTGTAAGGTATATAATAATATTAATTGGTGTTTCTTCTCGTTTTAATTTATCAATATCCATACTATTATTATTATTATTATTATTATTATTATTATCATTATTATTATCATTATTATTATCATCTAATATTATTATTATTATTAATTATTATTATTATTATTATCGTATAAAATGCTGTTTGTACATGAAATTTACATTGCTACATTTAATTTATCTTTAACTGTTTATAATTAGTATAGTGTATATCTATATTTGTCAAATATTTATTTGTATTTGTGCTGGTTGAGTGAAAGAGAAGGCCTTATGGTCTTAACTCTGCCAGAATAAATAAACATTATTATTATTATTATTATATTATTATTATTTATTATTATTAATTTTATATTATATGAATTTTGACGTGATTAAATAATTGAATCAAAATTTTCTCCTTCCTTTTATTATGGATATATAGTATTAAGCACTTGTTTTTATTAAAATATAAAATTATGAAATATTTACCTAAAACGTCCGTCTCCTCAACTTTATTAGTAATTTATCTGTAGCGCTTTCGGGACTAGTCCCATCATCAGCAGGATTCAATACTGCTGTTCCACTGAAGATCTGGTAGAGAGGGGTAACACGTACTGGGTGCTTTTTCATTTATCAGATGGTTGTTGTTATCTGCCTTCAAAATTTCTATCTCCTTCGAGTACGTTTATCTTAGTTGGATTATTTTCTCTGTGCATTATTGTTAGGGGTGTTTTCATTTATCTAACTTAAGATGTCCATCATGGGTAACGTGTTTTGCATAGCTTGATTTTCCGTCTGCATGAATAAAGTCTCGAAAATGTTCTTTAAATCTGATATTAAGAAGGCAGTTAACAACAACGATCATCTGATAAATGAAAAACGCACCCAGTACGTGTTACCCCTCTCTGCCAGATCTTCAGTGGAACAGCAGTATTGAATCCTGATGATGATGGGACTAGTCCCGAAAGCGCTACAGATAAATTACTAATAAAGTTGAGGAGACGGACCTTTTAGGTAAATATTTCATAATTTTATATTTTAATTTTGAATAATAACTCAACAAAACTTTATCATGAATCTGATTAAAGTTGTCTTGTTTTTATCCTATTTGAACTGTTATATCTGATAAAGGATATTTTTTACGAGTGGGAGCCCATGTAGAATAATTAAGTTGACTACTAGGGGTAATAAATATGGGTTAAAATTGTTTTGGGTATCATAATATATCCACAATCAATTAGCCATATAGCCTACACAAGATGGTGAACTATCTATATTCGATATCACAATCTGGTGGTCACATCCTTATGACCGTGCATCTTAGGCTTTGTAACCAACAGTTCAACAATCACAGTAAACAGTTTTCTGTGCATACCGCTTATAGAAGTAAATTTGAATCACACACTGGACAGGTACACAATGGCATGCCTCCAAGAATTTAGTGAGTTAGCAATATACCCTGTCCGCTCATAAAGTGATCCTCGTCAAAACAAAACCATGTGAGCTGCTCGCTTTTCATTGGTTGTGGACACCGACGTACGTTGAAGAAACAATAAGTACGCGAAAAAGTAGTTCCCTTCATTAAATTAAAAATATTTCCTCTGAATATACTTGTTATTCTTCGTGAATTAAAATAATAATTTTCAAAACGTACAAAATGTTCTAAAATATACCTAATCAATAATTACAACTTAAAATAGTTTATTACATATGGGTGATACATTTGAGTCATGCTTCAGTCGATTCTCACGAAACAAAATGGCTGAAAGTATCGAGTCTTCTGTTGCTGTGTCGTCATTTCTCTGTCAAAAGTGGCAGTAATTGTGGCGCGAATGGCGGAAAGATATTGCTTCTACAACGTCCGTCTGTGTCCATAACCTATGAAATGCGAGCAGGTCCATGGTATTGTTTTGACGAGGATTACTTTAAGAGCGGACAGGGTATATGTTCACCGCCGAAAACAGCACAAAATGTCATAAGAAAATGGATACATACAGAGAACCATGGTGAAGATTTGAATCTCTTACGCTATCAGGAATCCATTGCTCATAGTATGGTGATTAAATGGGCTCTATCAACTACGTCACAGCGGCGAACAACAACAATGGAGTTCAAATACGGTATAGGCTATTGAGGCGTTTAAATAGAAGAGATATGGAATTCTTACATCTAACACTTAGGGAACTTTTCTGGATGATCTCTTGAAATTTGTCGGCACAGTTTATTTCCACTCTGTGGTTAATACAGTGTATCTGAAATAGAATTACACGATGTTAATAATTTAACTATTCTTTGAAGTTAATGTTACGGTAAGCTTTTATTTAAAATGGTTTAGTAAAATATTTGAACAGTGGTATACCAATGCTTGTCTTCCATTCTTGTGGTATATGTGCATTTTTGAATACATTATTAAAGAAGGACAACAGTCTTTCATGGAACTGTTTGCCTGCATATTTGTACAATTCAGAATTCATGCCATCTGTGCCAATTGCCTTCCCATTTTTCAATTTCTTTAAACTATTGTTCAATTTTTCGAATGATATTATGGAATCTGTCTCATTATTATTTCGGAAAATTGTATCTTCATAGCTATTGTCAGTCCAACAACTTTTTATAATAATTGAAAAAATCTTCTTTTGTTACTCCGCAATTCATTTTGGTAGAATATTTAATATCTTTATTCAAATGTTTTAATATTTTGAAGGCATTAGGTTGGAGCTTATCAAATTTTGGAGCAGGTGAATAATTTTACATATTTAGGATGCAATATCTCATATGAAGAAGAAAAGGATGTAAATGCAAAAATATCTAAATTTTTAAGAATTTTAGGGTTAATAAATTCTATCTTCAAGCCACAGTTAGTCCAAAAGCATTCAAGATTAAAAGTGTATAAAATACTGGCTCTTCCAACTCTTTTGTATGGTAGCGAAGTATGGACGTTGAAACAGAAGGATATACCGAGACTTAGATCTGCTAAAACGAGATACCTTCGGAGGACTGCAGAATACACACAAAAAAATGAAGACATCTTAGAAGAATTACACATGGAACCTTTAGAAAACAAAATTTCTGTTATAAGTCAAGATGGATACAACATGTTCATCGAATGGAAGATCACAGAATACCCAAACAAATGTTAACGTATCAACCTGCAGGAAGAAGAAGACCAGGACGTCCACTCAAAAGACTTTTGGATGGTGTTTGTCTTGAGGCCGAAACAGGTCAACAAATGACCTAAATTCGTGAATGTACTATGATGATGATAAAATAGTTCTAGCTCTAGAACAGCATTTTAGTATTAGTTCGTATTATATAAATTCCATGGCGGGCAGGCTTAGAGGACTCTTGGTCTACATTTTGTTCCGTTGATGTTCTTCTTCTTCTTTTCGTCTTCTGCTTCATGAAATTAGGCCTTTTGACCTGTTTTCACAACAAGTGGGATTTAATGAATCCTCCCATCTAGTAAACGGGCGTCCAACATTTCTATGTCCTATTGGTTTGTACGTTAGTAACAGCTGAGGGATTCTATCTGTAGGCATTCTCTTGACATGTTCATACCAGTTGTTTCTCATGTTGTCAATTCGATTTGTTAAATTAAAAATATTTAAGTCCGTCCTAATATCCTCACTTCTTTTCTTGTCCAAAATTGTCACAGCCGCTACTGAACGTAGGAACTTCATTTCTGCATTTCTGTTATTCTTAAATATTAAAAAAAACAATAAATGTTATTTGTATAAACTATTGAGCTAGGCCTTTCGGAATCGGTTGCATTTTCAAAGCTGTTCATTGTTTGGTTGCACATTCATATGTGTCAATCACAGAGTTGCTCCATCATCCTGCCAATATGGAAGAATCTCAGATCCTCAGCTTTTCAACAAATTTTCTAAACCTGGAGCAACTATTTGCCATAAATGTATCATTTTTTGGGTGGGCGTCGCCCCATACTGGGTGAAATTCCATAAGAAAATGTCTTCTCCTATAGGGACTCGTGCCAACCAGTGCGTCCGATAGTTTTGCTCCAAAGGATGATGTCTTAGAATCACGGCGCGGAACCATATTTCATATAAGTTGGTCCATTCATTAAACACATCACAAGATAACCAGAATGACCTTCAATGCACGGTTTGTGGATAAGAAAGAACTTGGCCTAGAGATGAACGTATTGTGCAACAAAAATGACCACTTAATCCGCTGTGTCCCCTAACAAGGACAAGAGCAAACAATTAAAGAATACGGAAATAAAACCTAACACTCACACTATGTAATTAGCTGAAAATCCTCTTTAATGGAATACAATTTAAACCACGTATTTCTTATTTAAAAAAGGAACAGTCTCTAATTAATTTAATTCTACGCTCGACTAAGCAGTTCAGTTGAAGCTTAGAATGTGACCTTGGATTTCGCGCTGGTATGAGTTAACATTATCATTTTACTTAAAATACTGTCAACAACATATTTAAATTAAAGTTAATAATTTAGGGATAGTTTTATATACCTAAATAACTAACTGGCTCTATCGAATCCGTAGGTTCATGACCGCGTGGACACATGCTCTCCATATATCCCTTACCCCAGTGGAACTCATGTCCGCGTATCTTAGTGGTTGTATTTTTACGGTGAAAGATCGTCACCCTTTCGGACCAAGTGTTGTTTTTTTGTCTGGCTTATCGCCTTCGACCTGTCCGGCATGAAAAACCCTTTCAGCAGCAATGCTACCGCCGCGCCGGCATAGCTCTCGGGGTCATTTAAACATTTACCAATAAACAAAAATTATAAATAGAAATGAGGCGATGTGAGGAATTAAAACTAGGCTCAACTCACGAAACGCATGGTATTATCAATTACAAAGACTTTTCTTGGCATCCAAACTTCTCTCAAATAACGTTAAATTAAAAATATTATATGCAAAATATAGTATTTTACTTTAAGAGATATCAAAACATTGCAAGTATTTGATAATGCAGATAGATGTATCTCTAGATCAACGATATAAAGTTAATATTTTAATATCTTGAATTTAAATTAGGGAAATAAAGTGCATACAATTAATTAATTGCGAAATATGAAAGGTAACTATATGAAGATGGTACTCATTAAATCATAAGAACGAGAAATGTATAATGAGAGCAATTACACACTCGTCAGATAAAGAGCTTAATTTGTTTCTTTCTCTCTTTCTTTCTTTCTTTCTTTCTTTCTTTCTTTCTTTCTTTCTTTCTTTCTTTCTTTCTTTCTTTCTTTCTTTCTTTCTTTCTTTCTTTAACCACTCGCCTTATATGTACTTTTTATAATCCACATACCACCGGGTCTTGCAGTGGTACCATCTTTTTTTTCAGCTGTGTATCATAGACGTACTTTTTTTGACCACATAGGGAGATGGAGAGCCTGCTCTCAAATGAGCGATCAGCTCGATGTTAGGGCCTCCTCCGAGACAACGCAACATTAAGACGAAACACGCCATTCACGCACACATTCATACTAAACATGGCAAATAGAGGATAATGATGATTTTTATAGCCTGATATTCGGGGATCGTTTGGGCTTTACATTTTCCTGATATTTGTCTTAAAGGTGAGGAAAAACACCGAAAATAATCATCATTCAAAAAATTTGTCCCGAGACCACAGTGGTGGACAAATAGCTTAATCAATATAATAAAATGGGGTTGTTATAAATAAAATAAAATATGCATATCTGGAAATGATTTAACAAAGAAAGGAAACACCTGAGCGGAAGCAAGTGTACAAGCAGACAAGGACTAAACAACTGGATATGTGTTTGTGCTAGACTTGGAATTTAAAACGTGGAAAAACACACTTGGAAAATAGGGCGCACAGTAAACAGATACAAAGGTTAGAAAACAAGTTAAAATGTTCGAGTTGACGTAAGTAAGAAGGATTTATTGCGATAAGAATATTTCAACAATTTTCACAATCTCTAAGAAAATGTTAATGTTTAAT
>JASPKZ010004001.1:0-27538 GCA_030220185.1 Diploptera punctata | reverse complement strand
ATATATTCGGAACTTCCCTGGAACAATTACCTCCTTCCAGATCGACAATCCACGATCTTGTGACTAAATTTGAGACCACTGGTTCAGAACAAAATAAGAAACAACTCGCTCCCCAGATCTAACAGTGTTGGTGATTTTTATTTGTGTGGTAGACCTGAAAGACCAAAGTGTAACAAAACAAATCCGCACACATTGGAAGAACTGAAAGAAAACAACATAAGAAATGAAATCAGAAACTTGACAGTGCCAAAAACTACAGCGTGTCAATCTAAATGTGTTTACTCGGTATAATGCCTGTTTAAACTGCTGGAGGACAAACATTTTCCAGCATTTTCTATAAGGTAAGAAACAGTTCAAGGACGGGTGGCGCAGGCAAGGGTGAATTGCGGGAGGAAGAGACAGCACTCCCGTGCCGGGTGAAACTCCGTAAGGCCGGTCCGGTTTTATATTGGAAGCCCGTTACATGGTCTTTATAGAAAGCCATATATAATAAGAACGTTAGTTAAGTCTTCGTAGACTGGCGATGGGCAGATACATGTGGCACGTACTGGGGAATGAAAGACGTGCATGGAAGCTTCTTGTAGTAAAGCCCAGAGGGAAAACGCCCAGTTGGTAGACCAAGAATGAGGTTGGAGAGATAACATTAACTATGATTTGAGGGAAGTAGATTATACAGGGAATGATTGGGAAGCATTAGCTCAGTGTATGGATGTATGGAGAGCTTATGTCCGCGTGGCTATGAACCTACGGGTTCGATAGTAACCAATGAGTAAGTAAGTAAGTAAGTGAGTGAGTAAGTAAGTAAGTAAGTAAGTAAGTAAGTAGTAAGTAGTAGATAATAATAATAATAATAATAATAATAATAATAATAATAATAAAGTTGAAGTTTAGCTTGAGACACCGTGACGTAGTGAAGTGAATGATGTATGGTGTTGCGTGCTGAGGTCATGGAATATGTGAATTTTATTCACTTGTTTAAAATGCAAAATGCCTCAGGATTTCCACCGGCGCGGCAGCGAGCTAAGGAATGGCGGCTTTTAACAATGATAAATGGATGCGTGTCCGTCACGTTGTGTTTGCAGTATGTGAGCACGCGTGTACCACGCAGAATTAACTTTAATTGTTTCACCCACACTCTCCTCTCTCTCCTCTCTCTTCTCTCTCTCTTCTCTCTCCCTCTCTCTCTCTCTACTTAATGTATTCCAAAACTTATTCCGCCTATACTGCGCGCTCTATTAATGCGTTACATTCTATACTCCCCATTCAGCTAAGATTGTTTCCTAGAAAATAATCAGTGCTACCAACGTTGTGCAATAAAATAATACTTCATCTGTCAACCAATACATGTTGCCCGGGTTCGGTTTCCGGTTGGGACAAATTTTCCTGGGTGAATTGGGATTTTTCCTCATTTGCAAGACAAATGTCAGGACAATTTTAGGGCCCAAAACGGTCACCGAGCATCATATTACACCTGATTCATATAGTAATGGATCACGTTTCATGATTAAGGTCCCTGCTGCTGCCCCACAATATTTATCATCATCAGCACCATCATATCATCGGGGCAGCCGTAATCTCCCTCCAGGCGCCCCACCAGGCTAAATAAATATATTCTATTTCTATTCTAACCTCAGAAGCGGGTTACAATTTACGCCAATGACGGGAGAGAACACCACAAATGTCGAAATCAACAACCTGGGGCATTGAATTAAAAATAGAATTAATAGTAATCTTATAGGGGGCACGCCGTTAGCGTAGTGGTTAAGGCACTGAGCTACAAGCCGGAGGGTCGAAGGGTTCAAGTCCCGTTGGGGGTCAGGATTTTTAAAACTGGCCCAAACCCCTCTGGCGGCACTATGGCCCTGTGGTCGACTCAGCCTCTAACGGAAATGAGTACCAGACGCCTGTTCTGGGGTAAAACAAAGGCGAGCCGTAACGCAGGGCTGACAACCCGGCTGACATAAAGTGCCGATTGTCTAGAAAATGTGGGAGCCTTAACCTCACTACTACCCCAAGGGTCTCCTGAGGCCTGTAGTGGATCATCACTTCACTTTAGGGGGCACGCCGTAGCGTAGTGGTTAAGGCACTGAGCTACAAGCCGGAGGGTCGAGGGTTCAAGTCCCGTTGGGGTCAGGATTTTTAAACTGACCGAAACCCTCTGGCGGCACAATGGCCCTGGGGTCGACTCAGCTTCTAACGGAAATGAGTACCAGACGCTTGTTCTGGGGTAAGGGAAGGCGGCCGTCACGCAGGGCTGACAAAGTGCCGATTGTCTAGAAAAAGAGGGAGCCTTAACTTCCCACTACCCCTAGGGCCTCCTGAGGCCTGTAGTGGGATCACTTTACTTTACTTTACTTTACTTTACTTTAGTAATCCTATGCCACCATACCACCAAAATAATTCAAATTAAAAAACGAAAATAAAAGACAATTTATTGTTGAAGTATATCAATAATTATAAGGTTACACTAAGAAATTAGGACTGGAAGTAAATATCAGTAAAACTAAATATATGGTCACACGTAGAAATACATTATATAATGGAAATGGACAGCTAATGACAAATGAGGGAAATTTTGAGGAAGTGGCTGAATTCAAATACCTAGGAACAATAATCACAAATAGGAATGAGATGCACAAGGAAATTAAACATAGGCTCAATTCTGGAAATGCATGCTATTATGCATTGCAGAGACTTTTGATGTCCCAACTCCTTTCAAAAAACGTTAAACTGAAAATATATAAAACTATTATTCTACCAGTTATATTATATGGATGCGAAACATGGACTCTTACTTTAAGGGCGGAAAGGAGATTACGAGTATTTGAGAATAAAGTTCTTAGGAGAATTTTTGGACCAAAGAGAGATGAACAGACAGGTGAATGGAGAAGACTACTTAACATGAACTACAAGGTCTTTATAGGAAGCCAGATATAATAAGAACAGTTAAAGTTCTCGTAGACTGCGATGGGCAGGACATGTGGCACGAATGGGGAATGAAAGGCGTGCATGGAAGTTTCTTGTGGGAAAACCAGAAGGGAAAACGCCCAGTTAGTAGACCAAGAATGAGATGGGAGAAACAACATTAACTACGATTTGAGGGAAGTAGATTATGCAGGGGGATTGGAAGAACATTAGCTCAGGATATGGATGTATGGAGAGCTTATGTCCGCGCGGCCATGAACTATACGGGTTCGATAGTGCCAGTTGTGTTAGTTAGTTAGTTAATTACTATTATTATTATTATTATTATATTATTATTATTATTCTTAAATATAATATCAATACATACTTGACGTTGCTAACAAAAATATAGAAAATAATGAAACTATGGTTAAAAAGTTTTGGCCACTAATTGAAAATTACCGGGAGCAAATGGGGGTGTGGGGTTGCTGCTCCCCCATCGGGCGCCTCCCCAGGTGGTGGATAGGGAATGCCTCCTAAATAGTAGGTGGTACCAGGGAAATGAAATACCCGGGGTGAACCAAAAATCAGCATAGCGTCTGTTTCCAGATTGGACGGCTATAATGGGCAGGTAGAGCTCAGAGCCGAAGTGAAGGCAATCTACCTAAGGGAAGGCACCCTAAAAACAAAGCTGAAGCAAGTTGGGAGGCTGTAAGGTGGCAATCCGCAACACCCAACTATATCTGCGCAGCCCTTGTAAGGCGGCCAGATGAATCTTTTATTACTAAAACGCGAAGGAGAAAGCCGGACGGAAACACTTAAATAAAGTAAATAAATTCCAGGCTATTTGTGGAACCATAAAAAGAACCTTAGGTCGGAAAACAAGGAAAGATACGAAACTTAAAATAATATAAAGCAATGACTGTTCCTTTGTTGTTGTATGGAAGTGAAAACTGGATAATGAAATCAAGGGATAGAAGCAGGATACAGAGTGCAGAAATGCTGTTTTACGTAATGTGAAAGGATGCACAAGAGCGGATAGAATACGGAATGAAACTATACGAGAAGAATTAAATATATATAAAATTGAAACATGAAATCAGCGAGAATAATAAGAAAAGGACAGAACACTTAATGGGAATGAACAACAAAAGAATACCAAAAAGAACCTTCCTGTATATTCCTAGAGGAACAAGAGATGTTGGCCGACCACGCAGAAAGATGGACTCCACTTTTAACTTCGCCGGAACAGGCTGCATAGCCTAAACCTTGTAGTAGAAAAGAAGAAGAAATGGGACTTCATGCCTTTGAAAATTACCTAACTGATGCTACCTACATAGACCAATAAAATGACAACAGCCGCCACCTGCCGTTCAACGCGGGTCGCAAGTATTTCTCATCTCAATCTGAGCCTTATTTGGAGTAACTATATCAATTAAATAACCTGTTTTGTATCTATGAATATAAAACAATGAATGGTTGGACATATATGCAGTTATTTACCTGACAGCGTATATGTTGTAAGTTGGAAGTGTGATGTACTGGTTTGCATAACAGGTGTTGGGACACCGCGTACCACATTGTTAATGTCTTTTTTTATCCACATTCTCGTATACGTAAATCATGTGTCAAAAATAGTTTTTTTTTTATTTCACTTCAAAGCGATCACCATACGTAATTAATAGAGTTTAACGCTTAACTTACTATTGTGTTTACGTCACACTCCAAGGCAGACATTATATTGAACATACTTCCTAATTCACTGGAACTATCAAAAACCCTTAAGTTCAAGGCAGCGCAAACATTCCTATCCTAACCCAACACATCTGTACAAAAAAAATTGTTTCCCCTGGATATCTCAGCGAATTTATATTGTTTTCAAGTGCACAGTTTACGAATATATTCATGAAAGTGCTGAATGTGCTCTAGCTTTTATGATTTTTTGCGTACCTTATATCTTAAACAGTAAACGGCTTGTTACTAGTAAAATCCATGGTGATTTTCCGTTGAGGTATTAGTTCACAGTAATATAATGTACGGTTTAAAAACTATCAAACTGGAGGAAATCGCAATCCTAAGAGAAATCAACAACAACCTGATTCTCAATGAATAACACACCTAATCCACACAATCCTCTGTACAAAAATTCTCACAACCAAGTCAGTGCTTCAACAAGGGTCAACAAGAACGGACCTAATGCATTCTGATGATGATGGACTAGTCCCGAAAGGCCTACAGAGTTTAAAATAACTTGAGTTGAGGAGACGGACCTACAAGGTAACTATATTATAGTTTTTAACCGTACATTATAAAACGGCTTGTTACTAATAAAATTCATGTTTCCGGTCATCATTTGATTTCTGCGCATTTTTTTCGCGCATACAAACATCACGTGATCCCCACTCTCGCACCCCTTACTCCGCACATCGGCCGTGATAAAAGATATTTGACAAAATTAAAGTACTCACTACGTACATCTGGATATGGTAAAACAATTATCAAAGCGTTGGAGAAGGACGGAAAATGTTTCAAATACATTTGTAGAAAATCATTGATAATTCCATGAATTGTGAGCATAAATATATTTGTAGAAAATCATTGATAATTCCATGATTGTGAGCATAAATATATTTGTAGAAAATCATTGATAATTCCATGAATTGTGAGCATAAATATATGTTGTAGAAAAATCATTGATAATTCCATGAATTGTGAGCATAAATATATTTGTAGAAAATCATTGATAATTCCATGAATTGTGAGCATAAATATATTTGTAGAAAATCATTGATAATTCCATGAATTGTGAGCATAAATATATTTGTAGAAAATCATTGATAATTCCATGAATTGTGAGCATAAAATATTTGTAGAAAATCATTGATAATTCCATGAATTGTGAGCATAAATATATTTGTAGAAAATCATTGATATTCCATGAATTGTGAGCATAAATATATTTGTAGAAAATCATTGATAATTCCATGAATTGTGAGCATAATATATTTGTAGAAAATCATTGATAATTCCATGAAATGTGAGCATAAATATATTTGTAGAAAATCATTGATATTCCATGAATTGTGAGCATAAATATATTTGTAGAAAATCATTGATAATTCCATGAATTGTGAGCATAAATATATTTGTAGAAAATCATTGATAATTCCATGAATTGTGAGCATAAATATATTTGTAGAAAATCATTGATAATTCCATGAATTGTGAGCATAATATAATTTGTAGAAAATCATTGATAATTCCATGAATTGTGAGCATAAATATATTTGTAGGAAATCAGTGAATAATTCCATGAATTGTGAGCATAAATATATTTGTAGAAAATCATTGATAATTCCATGAATTGTGAGCATAAATATATTTGAAATTAATCTTATATCAAGAGCAACAAAACCATTGTTGGCCAATGTATATTTTCCAATATTCCCCTGTAAAATTTCATGACCATTATCAACATCATCATACTGAATCTCCATTCAGGGGCATACGGCATCAATAGGAGCTTTCCACTGACACTATCGATCCCGTAGGTTCATGGCCGCACGGACATAAGTTATCCATACATCCCTATCCTGAGCTAATGTTTTATAACCATCCTCTGTATAATCTACTTCCCTCAAATCTTTGTTAATGTCATTCTCCCAGCTCATTCTTGGTCTACCACTGTGCGTCTTCCCTCTAGTTTTCCTACAAGAAGCTTCCATGCAAGCCTTTCATTCGCCATTCTTGTCACATATCCCACCTATCCCAGTCTACGAGACATAACTATTCTTATCATATCTGGCTTCCTATAAAGATCATGCAGTTTTATTGTTATGTAGTAGTCTTCTCCATTCACCTGTCTGTTCATTTCTCTTTGGTCCAAACTTTTCCTAAGAACTTTATTCTCAAATACTCGTAATCTCCTTTCCTCCCTTAAAGTAATAATCCATGTTTCACATCCATATAATATAATTGGTAGAATAACAGTTTTATATACTTTCAGTTTAACGTTTTTTGATTAAATATATTAAGTTCTGTTCTTATATCTTCGTTTTTCTTTTTATCAGTCCTTTGGTATCCTGTTATTGCTCTTAACATCTTCATTTCAGCAGCCTCTATTTGTTTGCTATCTGCCTTTTTTAACGTCCAGGTTTCACATCCATAGATAAGAGCTTAATATATTTAATCTCTCTGAATAAAATATCAAAAAGCTTACCTTCAGCACGTATTACGAATGAATGAAGAGCGCATAACAAGAAGAATGCATAATTATAAACCAAAAGGGAGAAGACTGTTGGGAAGGCCATTGAAGAGATGGGAGGACCAATTCGACCTATAATGAGATCGAACAGGGCTTAATCCTTGTTGTTGATGATGATGATGATGTTTTTTTGAAAGGACATGGACGTCAAGAGTCCTCTGTATGTTTAATACATAATAACACGCATTTCCAGAATTGATCCTATGTTTAATTTCTTTGTGCATCTCATTCCTATTTGTGATTCTTGTTCCTAGGTATTTGAATTCAGCCACTTCCTCAAAATTTCCCTCATTTGCCATTAGCTGTGCATTTCCATTACATAATGTATTTCTATGCGTGACCACAAATTTAGTTTTACTGATATTTACTTCCAGTTCCATTTCCTTACTCAATAGTGTGTGCGTATTGGCCCTTATTTGGTTGGAAACAATGAACATATGATACGGATGTATAGAGAGCTTTGAGGTTCTATAATGGCAGTTAGTCAGTTAGTGTTGATAAAACGAGACACACACACACGCTTGGACACACATACAAACAAAAATACTTAACTATATATAGAACGTACTTACTTAATACTAAAAATGTTTCACGTTTTGAAGTACTTGATCTCCTGTATTTCCATTCCCTCTGTCTCTACCATAAACCGTCCCATTGTTAAAAGTCATGTTTTTGTCTTACTAACATTTACAGTCAACCCCAATTCCTACAGTATATTTCCAGGAGGTCAAGACCTCTTTGCAATCCACTTGATTGTCTTGGAACAGATAATGAAATCATCTGCATAACAACAGGACTGGGATTTCTAACATTTCCTATCTCCGGAGCCTCAATTTCTCCTTCTAGCACTACCTCTCACAATATCATCAACGAATAGATAAATAGCATTGGTGATAAAATGCAACCTTGTCTCACTCCCCGATTGGCTTCACTGCTCTCTGTAATGTGCCCTTGGTCTACTTTTATACAACATTTAACAATATTATAAATTGACATTAAGCATGTATCATTTTATGAGACAATCCTTTCCGATTTAATTTTTCCCAAAGTGCGCTTCGGTCCACAGTATCAAATGCCATCTTAAAATCAATGAATGCACAAAATAATTTACCCCCCTTCATTTTCAGATTGTCATCAATTAATGTTCTCAGAACAAATACGTTGTCCACCGTGGAGTACCCTTCTCTAAAACCTGCCTGATATTTTGAGAGCCTATAGTTCTCTTTAGCCCATTGTCTCATGCGTTCGTAAAGTACTTTACAATATATTTTTCCGAACACTGACAAGAGACAAATTATGTAATTGTAATGTTATTGCTTTTTTTGTTTATTTTTCTTCACACTAGTAGCAATTATTACTTTATTGTAACGGACTGTCAACAGCACGTACGGCTTACTGCCAGTGCGACCCATATTTGTATATAATATTGTAAAAATCTTACTTTTTGTCTAATAAAGTCCTACTACTACTTAATACAGGCTCCACTTTACAGCAGGTTTGCCTTTGATTCCTGCTTTCCAGAGATTCCTATCTTCCCATTGTCCATCTCCCATATTTATTGGTTAGGTTATTATTTTAATTTAAGAAATGATTTTGTTGGGGTCATATTTCCCTCATACCATGCTCTTCTACTTCTCCCCCTCTTCCCTTCTACCTGGCACCATCAATCCAACACCTGTTTAGCCCCTGGTCTTCAGACATCCGTTGTACATGTCCATACCATTGTAGAGCTCTCTTTGTTATCCTATCGATAACAGTTTCTTGTGCATCCATTTCTTATCTGATATATGTATTTCGAATATGTTGTAGCCTGGATATTCTCATACTTCTCCGTAATCCATCCATTTCTGTCCCCAATATTATTTTCTCCATCATTTAATTTATTGTCCAGCTTTCTGATCCATATGTAAGTATTACTTTCTATTATTGTCTGTGTTAATCTCTTTTTTTTTTTTTTTGTTTTTCTTGTCTAAATTTCTATTCCATAAAAGACCATTCAGGGCAACTTGGAACATACAAGGGTTTGGAATATAGGATCATATTTGAATATCAATAAACCATACAGAGTTCGTGTAAGTTCAGAGGTCATAGGTTGAAGCTCCAGCTTGGAGGAGTTAACAAAATGGAGACAAATAGAGTTATCAGCCAAAGTGATGAATCATTAGAAGGGAACGCAAGTATTATTTAGGTATAACATCTATATATTTCACGGCAGGATTATGGATGTAACAAATAGATGGTACATCCCCCATTCTAATGCTATTCGATCTGCATTAATATTTAATTATTCAAAATTAGACAATAGAACACGGTGTGTATTCCAATCCACTGTAACCGTGCATTTCATTTGACTTCACATTTCAACTGTTCAGCCTGCTACGTAGAGCAGAGCAGACGAGAGCGCAGATTTCTGTATCAAGTCAGAAATACATAGTACAAGTATCAAAATAGTTGTTTATGCTACAAGAATTCAAAATTATTTAAGGACGGGATGAAAATTAATTTTTTAAATTAATTTTGAACGATCGTTGAGTTACTGGCCTAATCAAAGGTTAAAATATTAATTAAAGTCTGCTTTTATTTTTTAAGAACCATAGGCCCATGTAACTAATTTCGTCAAAAAAGTGTCGAGTACAGGCCTACTTTATAATGGATAAGGGAGAAAATATGTATAAAGTAGAGGCAAAAATACTGGGACTGGAAGTAAACACCAGTAAAAATAAATACCACATATAGGCCTATATTAATATCATAGCACTTCCTTTGCCAGCAACCAATCGAAGGGACTATTATTATGCTTTCAAGTCTTATACGAGAATTTCTCGGAGAAGGGAAAATTTTCTATAGGATCGTAACAGGCCTTGGCCTAATACTTGGAAGGAAGAAGAAGAAGAAGAAGAAGGAAGAAATTCATTACATAATGGAAAGTGCACAATTAATAAATGGGGAAATTTGAAGAAGTGACTAAAATAAACACCTAGGAAAATATTAAAATAATAACAATAATAATAATAATAATAATAATAATAATAATAATAATAATATAATAATAATAATAATAATAATAATAATAATAAAATATACAAGCGATTAAATTTGTATGGGCGAGTACCTTGAATGCAAGAAGAAAGGTTACCTAGAAAAGCATTGGAATTGTGTCCACCTGGAAGAAGAAGAAAGAAAGGTTAGACTGGAGAACGTCGGGGTATATAGAAATAAGAACGGAAATGAGAACAAGAATGGACTGGAGGACATGGAGTGGATGGATAGAGACGGATGGAGAAGGAAAATAAAACTTTTTAGCACAGAAAGATGTGTAAACTTGGAAAATCTGTATTTAAATAAATATCCACCCACATAATTCTGCCCGAGGGCAGGTCTTTCACTGCAATCATAGCAATTTCATGCTATGCTTTGCAGCTTTACTAGGGAATTATAGGTGTGGTAGCTTCCCGTTACTTTCCACATCGGTGATGGAAATGATGATGATGCCGGATGATTTTCGGGGACCGTTGGGCCCTAAGCGTCCTGACATTTATCTTACAGGACAGGAAAAATTCCGAAAAGAAACTCACCCAGGAGCCTGTCCCTACCGGGAATCGAACCCGGCCCGCTGCGTGACAAGGCAGCACGCTACCTTGGTACCACAGCTGTGGTTAAATAAACATAAGCCATATAATAATAAAATAGCACTATAATAATATAATAATAAATAATAATAATAATAATAATAATAATAATTAGTATATATAATAATAATAATAATAATAAATTTTATTCTGGCATAGTTGGGACCATAAGACCTTCTTTTCCATTTAACTAGCAGAAATAATGTATATATTTACGGGTGTGGGGGTGTGTGTTGTATGTGTGTGTTGTGTGTGTGTGTGTGTGTACAGTATATACATTTTTTTCCCCCTGGTTGAGTAGCAGACAGGCCTAAGGTCTTAACTCTGTCAGGTAAATAATGCTATTATATATATAATATATATATATATATATAGTGTCCACCGCTTGTTGGTCTTCGAGGTAGCGTGCTAAACTGGTAACGCAGCGGGCCGGGTTCGATCCCCGTCGGGGCAGTTTTTCTGGGTGAGGTTTTTATCGGGTTTTTTCCTCACCTGGTAAGACAAATGTCAGGAAAACTTTAAGGCCCAAACGGTCCCCGAAATCATTATGGCCATCATCCTTATCGTTATCATCCTATCATTATCATCATAGCATCATCATCCTTCACCGTGTGGTGGAAAGCAACGGGAAGCTACCACAGCTACACAATTCCCTAGTAAAGCTGCAAGCAATAGCATGAAAAATGGTATGATTGCAGTGAAGGACCTGCCTTCGGGCAGAATTACTATGGATATATATATATATATATATATATATATTATGTTGTGTATATATATATATATATATGTACACAACATATTATGTCCACCGCTGTGGTCTCGAGGTAGCATGCTGCCTTGATACGCAGCGGGTGCGGGTTTCGATCCTCGGGTCGGGACAAGTATCTTGAGATGATGGTTTTTTCGGGGGTTTTTCTTCACTTGTAAGACAATGTCAGGAAGCTTTAAGGCCCAAACATCATTACCATCATGAACATATTCATTAAGTTTAGGATTAAGGCCTCTCCTGGCGCATCGTCATCATCACCTATCACATATCGTCGGGGCAAACGTAAACTCCGCCTTCCAGACGCCACAACCTCAGAAGGTGAGTTACAATAAGCCATGCCAGGAGATAACCAGAATATCGAAATGGCAATGTGCTGGGATTGAATAAAAAATACTGAATATAAATAATTTAAAAATACATTAAAATTGCTCACAATTATATACCTTTCACCAATAACACTGGTCAACATGATTTTTGTCTCATGAGTACCAATAGTTGTACTTAATGCAGTGTTTTTTATTGTGTTTTCAAATATGTATTCGGAATTTCTCCAACACCCACAGTTTTTTTATTCCAATTTCAATTAATGGATTTAAATAATTATGTTTAATAAAAGTTTTTTCGTCCATTTGTTCATTGTAAAATAAAACCAAATGAGCTAAACTCAGGAGATTTCAGCTATGGAAAAAAGAATATCAAGGCAAATGGAATCCTAATATGCTGACCGATTATTGTTGGGACCATCAAGAGGGATGCTCCACAGGCCAAAATATAGCAGAAAATCGTCATTTCTTACTTTCTAGGTGAGTTCCCGAATGTTCGAATATTGTGTAGTTACGATTGTAGAAAATATTAAAGTGTTTGAAATTATAAATTCCCGTCTCTCTGAAACCTTGCGTGATGGAGAGAAAACGATATTATATTTATATTCAGGAGAAAAAATACTACCAGAATCACATACTTTTATTCTGAGACAAAAAAAAGAGTGTTATTTTTTGTTGCTCAGTGTTATCTGTCTTTTCGTCTCACTTAGGTCCAAATATTTTTTTAAGATTTTTTTCTCACATTTTGTAACTTTTTTCCTTCTTAGATAAGGAACATGACCATATAGACCCACAGAGCCCAGAGGAAACAGTATGCTACAAAGATTAATTTTATAATATTTTATTTGAAACTTTATATATTAGAAGTAGGCAAAATATAACATTATTTTCACTGAAACACAATGTCTCTCTACTGTGCACATCTCTTGAGTACATCTGCACTTGAGCAAGGTGGCATTAACAGCCAAGTCCTCAAATAATTTAGGCAAACTACCACTCAAGGCACATATCCCATTCTGCAATCGTAAAGGATTTAAAGTTGATTGACATTTGCGGAAATTATACAAATTAATCCCTCCTCCGTCCACCACACCGAGCTTAATCACATCACGTGACAAATGTCAGAGCAAACATAACGCTTTCCAATTACGTCACCAAGTTTATGCCACCTTCCAAATTGAAATAACTTGAGAAATCTACAATACACTTGCCATCATTAAATATGACAGCGTCTGGAATTGTAGAAATTAACATCATTCAATATTCTCACACTAATTGGCAAGGTATGAGATTATCCACTATCTTATCCTTATTCCAGCCCTAAAATTTAGTAACTTGCACATTAAATCCATCTTCTAATATATAAAAATGAACGTTTGTTTTTTGTTTATTTTTTCCCCCTATTTTATGCGCTCTAGAGTCGCAATGTCCCGAGACGTAGCCGAGTGATTAAGGTAGGAAGCCTTGGCGCAGAGCTACGGGACTGCGCTGGTTCGAGTCTCCCATGGGGGAAGAAATTTTCTCATGGTATTTCGGCCAGTATGGGACCGGTGTGCCCACCCAGCATCGTGAGGCATTTGGGGAGCTACAATAAGTAGGCGGCTCCAGGATGAGAAAACCAGCTATAACGGCTGGGGGACCCGACATGCTGACCACATGTCCCACCCCCTGCACTGGCTGATTATCATCTACCTCTGTGATTGACACATTGCGGATGTGAGGCCAGCAGCCGGCTGGTAGGCTAAGGGCCTTGTAGGCCTGTTGCGCCAGGAGTTTTTTTTTTAGAGGGTCGCAATTTTCGATGTTTGGGAACAGAACTAACAAAGAAAGTGGCTCAATCGAACCCGTAGGTTCATGGCCGCGCGGACATAACCACTCCATACATCATTTTTCTGGAGCTAATGTTTTCCAATTACCCCTGTATAATTTACTCCCTCAAATCATGTTTATTTTGTTCTCCCACATCATTCTTAGTCTAAACTGGCTTTTTTCTTCTCGTTTCCTACAAGAAGATTCGATGCCCTCTTTCAGTTCCTACTCGTAACACATGTCCTGCCCATCGCGGTCTAAGTGACTTAACTATTCTTATTATATCTGCTTTCCTATAAAAAATCATGTAGATTACTGTTAGGAAGTCTTCTCTATACACTAGTCTATTTATCTCTCTTTGGTCCAAAAATTTTCCTAAGAACTTTATTCTCAAAAACTCGTAATTTTTTCTCCTCCCTTAAAGTAAGCGTCAATGTTTCGAATCTATATAACTTAATATATAACATTTTAATATACCTACAGTTTAACGTTTTTTTTTAGAGAAGTTGGGACGAATATATATATAGTCCACCGCTGTGGTCTCGAGGAAGCGTGCTCCTTGTCACACAGCGGCCCAGGTTCGATCCCAATCGGGGCAGTTTTTCTGGGCGAGGTTTTCATTGTAGTTTTTTTCCTCACCTGTAAGACAATGTCAGGAAAACTGTAGGCCCAAAAGGTCCCCGAAATCATATGGCCAGCCTCATCATCATCATCATCATCCTTATCATCATCATCCTTCACCGGTGTGGAAAGCAACGGGAAGCTACCACACCTACAATTCCCTAGTAAAGCTGCAAGCATAGCATGAAAGTGCTATGATTGCAGTGAAGGACCTGCCTTCGGGTAGAATTACTATGGCTGGTATATATATATATATATATATGATATATATATATATATATTGGGCTATCAGAAAGAAGGTAGAGACTTCAAATATTTATTCCTTCCAAATTACTAAACAAGTAGAAAACACAATTGTAACGTTCCTGGAAAGAGAAAATTTCAAATTTCACTATTTTATGCATTCAATGTGATCACCATGTGTTACACGATAAATGTCAAAACAGTGGCTCATTTCTTGCCGCACACGAATCAGCTGGTCTCTAGTTACCGAATTCCCAGCTTCAACACTTCGATGTCGCAGATTTTCAAGCCTGTCAGGCATGGGGGGGGGGGGAGAGATAAAAACACGATCATTTATGTATCCCCACAGTAAAAATACACGCGGTTAGGTATTGTGACCTGGGAGGCCAACCGGCGACGAAGTTGATTTTCTGCTCCTCTTCCAACCAATGGCCATTGCGTCGCCATTTAGATACAAATCAACATACAAGCAAACCGGGACAATGCGGCCATGATCGGAAACTTCAAACTTTTCTCTTTCCAGGAACGTGGAATTGTGTTTCTATTTTATTATGTATGCATTCATTCAACATAGTTTCTGCCCAAGAGCAGGTCTTTTACTGCTAACTCAGCATTCTCCACCCTCTTCCTTAATTCAGTCTTCCTTTTTTGCATCTGCATAGAAACCATTTATCTTAATATGTCTATCATCTGATGTCTTTTTCCTAAACTCTACCTTCCTTTCCATTGTCCACTCCTTATAGGACTTCAGCCCAGCAGTCAGTTTCTTCTCAGCCAATGGTCAATCTAATGTATTTTCCTCTTCTTTATGAGTTCCAGCATTGTTCTTCTTTCACACACTCTGTCTATCACATCTTTATTTTAAATAAATGTTTGAAAATCTGTTCCTTATTTTTCGTATGTATTTTCGGTTGTTAGATTGGATAATGAAGATCTGTAAAAGTTTTCAAAAAATATTCCTGCGAAGAAACCTCAATAGCTCCATTCCTTCGAATTCGATAAACAAATTTTTCCTCGGAGAAAAAGTAGATTACAAGTTATATTTTTTGTCTTCTTCTCCGTCTTGAACTTAAATATGTTAGGATTTTAATCCGTTTATTCCAAACTCATTCCCGGAGAAGACATATATAATAAATCTGCGTACGGGAAAATAAATGATATCGCTGATCATAGAAAAGTATCCCGGGATAAGAAACTGGAAGCAATGGCTAAAAATAGACCTGAATGAATGTGGCATTAACCTACGGTTACACAAGCCATAAAGTTATCTTTTAGTAGTTTACATTTTGTGTCACCTGAAAACACTGCCCGGTGGATCCAGGTAAAGAATGAGACAGCAG
Source organism: Diploptera punctata (assembly GCA_030220185.1). Lineage (NCBI taxonomy): Eukaryota > Metazoa > Arthropoda > Insecta > Blattodea > Blaberidae > Diploptera > Diploptera punctata. The sequence continues at coordinate 11,636 of JASPKZ010004001.1, read as the reverse complement.
TTGGTAAAAAATCCTTGACTTTTGTTCAGTTTTCCTCGACAGAGTGAGGTTGCTAGGCAACACGACACTCGAGCCGTCATTGCGCGCCCCTGTATGAATATAATGGAAAAAGGACCTATATAAAAAAAATATAATGAAAAATCAAGTGATTAATACCAACAGAAAAACTTCAAATATGCAGTATTAATTTCAATAAATGCTACAAATGGGGGAATGATTTTATCGACATAATGCTAATAGATTATGTGCAAACATCTGCAGCATTAACAAAATAATAATATAATAATTAATATAATAATAATAATAATAATAACAAAAAATAATATAATACTAATAATAATAATAATAATAAAGTTGGGTTCAAATGCCCACCACTTTACGTTTCAAGATTTAAAACCATACGAAACTCGTTGAGGTCACTAAGTAAAATTTAAAAAAATATAAAACAGTACTTGAAATCTCAATCTTCAACAATCAGCTGTTTAAGTCTGGTAGAGGGCCTTTCGAAAAGTAACTTTCATCCTCCTCTTTTTAAAAATTGTATTTTGTTTAAATAATGAATTATAAACTATTTTCATAAGTTTGCGAACTTAAGGGACGTTTATTATGTTATCGAAAAAATAGTAAATCAATATTCAAAATAAAAGTTTAGATACTTTTTCCAAATGTTTTACTTTACAGACTTTATAAAAGTACAGAATTTTGCCATTTTTGAAAAAATGAAATGCCAACGTATTATGCATGCGCATACGTAAGAATAAAACATGCTTATTTAATGCATTAAAATTGTAATTATATATTTTACGATCTTTCATATAACTTACTACGTGCTATATATTATAATGATTTGTGTAAAGAAAAATGTCTGAACCAGAATCGCCTCCGTGGACATCTAGTTCTACGACTAGTGTGCAGCCCACTACACCATTCTAGACTTGGCACAACATAACATTTCTGTGGAAAGAATGTGGAAAGAATGTGTATGTTTGTGCCAATGCTGAATGTGTAGTGCTGAACACTAGTACGTAGAACTAGAGTCACGGTTCGATTCTGTCTCAGACATTAATTGTTCTTGTCACAATATCATTATAATATTATAATATGCTCCATTATGGACTGTGTTAAAATAACAGTATTGGAAAATGTTAAATAATACTGCTAGTAATAAATATTTTTATTTCCTTTATTTCGCGTGTTAGAGACAACTACATTTTCGTTACGCTTAAGTGAAAACCGTTCTCTTCTTCTTTTCTTCCAAGTATTAGGCCAAGGCCTGTTACATCTATAGAAAATTTCCTCACGTTTTGTCCTCCAGGAAATTCTCTATAAGACTTGAAAGCATAATAATAGTCCCCTTCATGGTTGCGGCAAAAGGAGGCAAGACCGTGATGGGCTGCCCTTAATAGCTTGGTCAGCTTTTCTGGAGAAGAAAGAAAATAAGAAAGAAGAAATGGAGAAAGGAAGAATCCCTACCCTCGGATGTCCTAATAGCATCGGAGACGAAAAAAACAAGGTTGACCAAGAGAGGTAGATAGTAAAGTTAAAAGAGTAGCAAAACACAAATAAGTGGAAGAAAATGTTTTGCTAGCTTGGGCACCTTGTGGTCGCCATCCACATATCCCCAGATGAGGACCCCTGAGGGATAAATTAGACCTATGAAAATGCAGTCATACGACTGGTTTGTTTACATTGCACAGGAAACTATTTCGGAAGAGAGATATCTTCAGCATCATGGAAACATACCGATTAAAACCATTATCATGGCCACCTATAATAATATTTCAAATTGCACATCGCCATTCATTTGTTTACGAACTGTTAGACATGAATTACTTACTAGAAGGGAATTCAGTGTTTCTCGTGGAGATTTTACAGCGTTGAACAGGGAAATATATGGAAACACTCGTAACCAAAATGGCGCGGTTGTAAACGCAGGAAAATGCCAAGAATGTAATAGAATTAATGATAGCGTAGCGTAGCCGTACAGCTGGACTTAACGAGGCAAAAAACGTTCAGAATTCTCCAGAATTAATTAATGTTTTAATCTAATCCAATTTTTTAAACATTTCACTCAGACATAAATTGCTTCGCTCTTCGTCATTTCTGACAGGGATAATCAGGAATTATGAAAGAGTAACTAAATCTTTTGAACTAGGATTAACTGCATTAAAAATATTTGATTAATTGTATTTTACAGTGGCTAAACAATTTATAATATTTATATTTACATATCGTTTACATACACTTATTTTTTATACCGAATGAGCAGTAGGCCGTACTCTGCCACCGCCAAAACACAACACACATTATGCAAATTACACGCGTGTGTGTGTGTGTGTGTTTGAAATGACTATTTAATTGACGCACCCAAATGGGGAGTCAATGACCAATCACGTTTCAATGAATTTTGTTTGACAACCAATCACAGTCGCGTTTCATCATTTCTCTTTATCAGCTCCTGGTTTTGTGATAAAGAAAGCTCCTCATTTTTAATATTCTGAACAGGTCAGAGCATTATTTTTCTCCAACAAATACATTGAATATAGCAAATAATGAAAAGATTCCTTGATTTTACTGAGCTGTTTACAAACAAAATAAATTAATAACCTATAACATTGATTATAATATGCAGTTTGATGTGTTTAATTATTTCTCCACTAGGGTACATTCTTACGATATTGCCATCCTATTTGGCAATAATAAATAATATGATCAAGTTGCAGTGAATAAACATAATCTCACATTTCTGATTTTTCAAACATCGCCGTTGACATTAAATATATAAATATTTTAAAATGCCGGTAACTATATTTAAATAATAATTATTGAGTAAACGGATAAAATTTTATTCGTTAAATTGTCCTAACAAATTCCACTCTTGATTTCCAAATCTTCTAGATAAAGATTTGGAAATCACTCGTGGCATTACTTATGATAACCACTGCACTTTACGTGCTTCGAATTTCGCTCTAGGCGGATATATTTTTAATTTATACACCCACTTCAGCAGACCACTTTACGTAGATTATGTATTCTTGTATTGTGAAGAGAGAGAAGTATAGCGGGAGTGTTTGTGTAGTGTAAAGTGTGGCTGTGTGAATGATACTAGTAGATTACACACCTAGTCCCACACAATCCTCTGTACAAAAATTCTCACAACCAAGTCAGTGATTCAACAAGGGTCAACAAGAACGGACTAATGCATTCTGCTGATGATGGGACTAGACCCGAAAGGCCTACAGAGTTTAAAAGAAACTTAAGTTGAGGAGACGGACCTACAAGGTAACTATATTATAGTTTTTAACCGTACATTATATTAATGTTGTGAACGATGCTGATGAAGAGAAACCCGATGCCGGCATGTAGACTACTCCTGTCTAAAAGCACCAAGGGGGGATCAGGCTTAACATCCACATCCGATGGATGAATAGCAATCAACAGTACCACATGACTTTTAAAATACGATACTGCGCAGGGATTTGCAATGTAATGCATGAATATATAATTTAGGAACCAGTTTCAAGATATAAAATAAATTATGGCAGATAAATAAATAAGAATTAATACAAAGGGTAATAAAATACACAGAACGATATAGAATATATATTAATATCAGACTGAAGAAGGTAATTAAATACACTAAGAAATAATATAAAACAAATTTAGGAGAAAAGAAAGTTTCAAAATACAATACTCACTTGACAAAAAAAAGACATTATATAAAGTAGAATGATACAAACAAAACGTTATAATAATAATAATAATAATAATAATAATAATCCATCTATAGTAATTTTGCCAGGGCAGGTCCTTCACTGCAATCCTAGCATTTTCATTCTATGCTTTGCAGCTTTACTAGGGAATTGTAGGTGTGGTAGCTTCGCGTTGCTTTCCACACCGGTGAAGGATGGTGATGATAATGATAAGGATGATGATGATAATAATGATGGCCATATGATTTCCGGGACCGTTTGGGCCTTAAAGTTTTCCTGACATTTGTCTTACAGGTGAGCAAAAAACGCCGATAAAACCCTCACGCAGAAAAACTGCCCCGACCGGGATCGAACCTGGGCCCGCTGCGTGACAAGGCAGCACGCTACCTCGAGACCACAGCGGTCGACATAATGATAATGATAACTAACTCAACTAACTAACTCACTGGCACTATCGAACCAGAAGGTTCATGGCCGCGCGAACATAAGCTCTCCATACATCCCTATCCTGAGCTAATGCTTTCCAATCATTCCCTGTATAATCTACTTCCCTCAAATCATAGTTAATGTTGTTCTCCCACCTCATTCTTGGTCTACCAACTGGGCGTTTTCCTTCTGGCTTTCCTACAAGAAGTTTTCCATGCACGTCTTTCATTCCCCATACGCGCAACATGTCCTGCCCATCGCAGTCTACGGGACTTAACTGTTCTTATTATATCTGGCTTCCTATAAAGACCATGTAGTTCATGTTATGTAGTCTTCTCCATTCACCTGTCTGTTCATCTCTCTTTGGTCTAAAAATTTTCCTAAGAACTTTATTCTCAAATACTCGTAATCTCCTTTCCTCTCTTGAAGTAAGAGTCCATGTTTCGCACCCATATAATATAACTGGTAGAATAATAGTTTTATATATTTTCAGCTTAACGTTTTTTGAAAGGAGTTGGGACATCAAGAGTCTCTGTAATGCATAATAGCAACGCATTTCCAGAATTGAGCCTATGTTTAATTTCTTTGTGCATCTCATTCCTGTTTGTGATTATTGTTCCTAGGTATTTAAATTCAGCCAATTCCTCAAAATTTCCCTCATTTGTCATTAATAATAATAATAATTTACTCTGGCAGAGTTAAGGCCGTAAGGTTTTCTCTTCCATTCAACCAGCACAAATTACAAGCACATACTTGAAAATATAGATTACATATACACTATACTAATTATACGTACTTACTTAATCACTGGTACTATCGAACCCGTAGGTTCATGTCCGCGCGGACATAAGCTCTCCATACATCCCTATCCTGAGCTAATGCTTTCCAATCATTCCCTGTATAATCTACTTCCCTCAAATTTGAGCCTTTGGCATGGGTTCCCTGAAGTAGTCCCCGCCCGGAGAACCGAATGGGGGATGTTTGACCCCCGTTAAATTTTACCCCAGTTGAACCCATGTCCGCATTTCTTGACGGTTATATTTTTACCGTGAAAGATCGTCACTCTTTCGCCCAAGGTACTTTTTTCGTCTGGCTTATCACCTTGGACCAGTCCGGCATGGGTAACCTATCGGCAGCAATGCTACCGCCGGCATAGCTCTCAGGATCATTTAAGCACGCAAGCCACTCCACCACGACAAGGTAAAGATACCACGCAGGGAACCTGACACAAGGTAATTACTACCAGCAACGGAGCCATATAAAAAAGTTATCGAAAAAAGAAACAGAAGGAAAAAGAGATCGACGAAGATTCTACGCCTCAGACGCCACGGTGAACAGGGAGTGGACCGGAAGCAACCAATCACAAAGGCACGCAATCATAGTCCTGGTAACACATGGATATCACCATAAAATGTGCAAAAATACGAAATTCCACCAACAGAGTAACTCGTGTGAGTGCAAGATATGTGAACAAAAATGCGAGCGATACCGTTACTAACAATGCACAAGATGGACGGGATCGTTGAACGAACTGATAAAGACAAATCATAAACCTAAAACTTAATGCTCTTTCGAGTGCTACTTTCATACTTATTAATATAACGTATTGTAGGTGTGGTAGCTTCCCGTTGCTTTCCACACCAGTGAAGGATGATCATGATAATGATAAGGATGTTGATGATGGCCGGATGATTTTCGGGAACCGTTGGGCCCTACTCTTGCTGACATTTGGCTTAACAGATGAGGAAAAATCGCGAAAAAACCTCACCCAGGAGGCTGTCCCGACTGGGGATCGAACCCGGGTCCGCTGCCTGACAAGGCAGCACGCTACCTCGAGACCACAGCGGTGGACATATTAAATATAACATATCAATATCAAACTGAAGTAACTAATATATTAATTACATTAGGTAATAATAAAAATCAAAATAAATTTTGGGAAAATATCTCAAAATACTTGTATATAATACTCTGTCTCACATATGGAAAGAATTAATTAGAGAGGAAGTAGGTTTTAATGTGGACACGCTGTATAATGTGAGTGGTCAGAATTGTGATATAAACCTCCCCTGAGGGCAGTAGTAATGCAGCTGTATTAATACTCGCTCAGTATAAATGATAAATGGCTGCTTTCTTTTTCTGCCAAGACCTTTGCTTTCGTTTCGCATCGCCATCTCTTTCTTCCAAAACGCTCAATATTCACAAAAATATAGACGCTCTATTTCGTTTCAATGATCTTAAACGGAAATATACAGGCCATAACCTGTCATTCTAAAAGAAATAATGTTAATTGTTTCCTTTTATGAGGTGAATAAATAACTGGCACAATCGTACCCGAAGATTTGTGGCCCCGTGGATGTAAGAGCTTCACTTATCCCTAACTTATCGGCCTCGCTGGTCTAGTGGTGGCAATAAAAATAATAATAATAATAATAATAATAATAATAATAATAATAATAATGATAATAATCTTCTCCTTCTTCTACTACAAGGTTTGGGCTATTCAGCCTGTTCCGGCGAAGTTAAAAGTGGAGTCCATCTTCTACGTGGTCGGCCAACATCTCTTGTTCCTCTGGGATTATACAGGAAGGTTCTTTTGGTATTCTTTCGTTGTTCATTCTCATTAAGTGTTCTGTCCATTTCTTATTATTTTCGCTGATTTTATCTTCAATTTTATATATATTTAATTCTTCTCGTATAGTTTCATTCCTTATTCTATCCGTCTTGTGCATCCTTTCACATTACGTAAAAAACAGCATTTTCGCAGTCTGTATCCTGCTTTTATCCCTTGATTTCATTATCCAATTTTCACTTCCATACAACAACAAAGGAACAAATAATAATAATCATCATCATCTTCATCATGGATTAGGTCTGTTGACCCGTTCCGACTTCAGCCCATCTCTTTCTAGGTCTGCCCACATTTCGGGTGCCTTTAGGTTTGTATTTTATTTGTTTTGGATATCTGTCTTCATTCATTCAATAATAATAATAATAATAATAATAATAATAATAATAATAATAATAATAATAATATAATAATAATAATAATAATAAAATCATCATCTGGTATCATGGCAGGTGCCGCCGTCTTCCGGAAACCAAACGCCATTCTCTCTGTCCATCAATTGATCTTCCTCCAATCCTCTGATATTCATAGCTGCTTGTACCTCATCTATCCAAGTTTTCCTCGGTCTTCCTCTCTTCCTCCTTTCCATTAGGATCCATTCCATAACAATTTTAGGCAAACTTTGCTCTGGCATTCTTTTGACATGGCCATACCACTGTAATCTTTTCTTTTCTATAATGTCTATGATGTCCGACGCCTCTTGTACACCCATAATTTCCCTTATTTCTTTATTTCGTATTCTATCAATTCTAGATTTTCCAGCTTTTCAGCATTTTCTTTACTTAAAATTCTTTTCATTTCCCTGGTAGGAATTTGCCATGCTTCAACACCATATGTTAAAATGCTCTGAATTATGGTTTGATATATTTGTAATTTTTATTTTTGCAATATTTTTGCTCCATCAAACAGAGAATAATAATAATAATAATAATAATAATAATAATACTTACTTTACATACTTACTTACTTACTCTTACTCAATGGCACTATCGAACCCGTAGGTTCATGGCCGCGCGGACATAAGCTCTCCATACATCCCTATCCTGAGCTAATGCCCTCCAATCATTCCCCGTATAATCTACTTCCCTCAAATCATAGTTAATGTTGTTCTCCCACCTCATTCTTGGTCTACCAACTGGGCGTTTCCTTCTGGCTTTCCTACAAGAAGTTTCCATGCAAGTCTTTCATTCCCCATACGTGCAACATGTCCTGCCCATCGCAGTCTACGAGACTTAACTGTTCTTATTATATCTGGCTTCCTATAAAGACCATGTAGTTCATTGTTATGTAGTCTTCTCCATTCTCCTGTCTGTTCATCTCTCTTTGGTCCAAAAATTTCCTAAGTACTTTATTCTCAAATACTTGTAATCTCCTTCCTCCCTTAAAGTAAGAGTCCATGTTTCGCATCCATATAATATAACTGGAAGAATAATAGTTTATATATTTTCAGTTTAACGTTTTTTGAAAGGAGTTGGGACATCAAGAGTCTCTGCAATGCATAATAGCATGCATTTCCAGAATTGACCCTATGTTTAATTTCTTTGTGCATCTCATTCCTATTTGTGATTATTATTGTTCCTAGGTATTTGAATTCAGCCAATTCCTCAAATGTCCCTCATTTGTCATTAGCTGTCCATTTCCATTATATAATGTATTTCTATGTGTGACCATATATTTAGTTTTACTGATATTCACTTCCAGTCCTAATTTCTTAGTGTTACTCAATAGTGTGTGCGTGTTGGCCTTTAGGATCTCCTCGCTATCAGCCAGTAGTATTGTATAATTATAAACCAAAAAGGAGAAGGATGTTGGAAGACCATTGAAGAGATGGAAGGACCAATTCGACCTATAATGAGATCGGAACAGGTCGTTGGGCTTAATCCTCGTTGTTGATGATGATAATGACGTACCATGTATATTTATGTTTATTGTGATTTTGATATAAGTATATATTTTTTATATATATGTAGAAAAAAACTAAGGTAATGGCATTCCAGGGAAAAATCAAATCACATCCAAAATAGTAATAGGAAACAAAATCATAGAACAGGTGAACCATCTCAATTATCTAGGATGTGGCATTTCATTTAATTATGATAATGATATAACTAATAAAATACCAAAATTCCAGGGAATATGTGGTACGATAAAAACGATCACTAAATAATAAAACAACAAGAGAGACCCAATTGAAATTTTATAAAACATTGGCAGTACCGGTACTGCTCTATGGATCAGAAGCCTGGATACATAAAAAAACAAGATCTAAGTAGGATAACGGCGGCAAAAATGAAATTTTTGAGATCTGTTAAAGGGTGCACTAAGGAAGACAGAATCAAGAACACAGAAATAAGACAGGAACTTGAAATATTTGCAATAACTGATAAAATAGATACATATAGACAAAAATGGAAACAACACATAGACAGAATGAAATGAAGATAGATATCCAAAACAAATACACAAATACAAACCTAAAGGCAACCCGAGATGTGGGCAGACCTAGAAAGAGATGGGCTGAAGTAGGAACGGGTCAACAGACCTAATCCATGAATGCAGATGATGATGATGATTTTAACCTGGTTGAGTGGTGGACAAGGCCTTAAGGTCTTAACTCTGCCAGGTAGAAAATAAAGCTATTATTAAGCTATTATTATATATTAAGGTACACATTTTGAACAACTGAAAATTCCAAATTAATGTACGTCAGAAACTTTCACTATCCGTAGTAACATTTAAGCCAAAGTTGCTGAGATTTTGGCATCGGACTTCATGTATAAAGAAATTGTGCCAATTTTGCAGCGAGCCACTTCTTTGTAGAGTAAGGGAAAATATACAATTGTGCCTCATCTAACCCAAAGCAAGTCTCAACGTTTTGTCGTTTCCTAGATCTAGATTGGCTACGAAACAAGAGAAGAGATTTAAAAAAGAAAAAGTCATATGAACTTCGTTGCTACTGCATGCAATTGATTCGGCTATCCATTCCTAATGCTATGTTCCTCTACTTTTTTTACTCAATGTGAAAAGGAATAAGGAAGAATCTAGTAAGCGGTGAAAGAAACAGTTTATGTTTTATGTTAGTGTCGTTGTCATGGAAACTTTGTACTGTGTTTACAGTCTTCTTTTTTTCCCCCTCCAGAGACTTCTTAATAACTTAATAAAAACAAAAGAATTACAATTTAGAAATTACACGAGGAACAATTGCATTAAAATTGAGTTTAAACAGGCGGTAGAATTTCATACTCATAACTAGAGACCGGATGTTAGGGAAAACGCCTGTAGTTATTTATTATAGATATTGTAAAAGTGACTTCACATACGTTCATACTGACGACCCTAGAGTTGTTTTCCATGAAGTTAATTTACCTATAAATCCCTATTTCAGCTTATAATGCCTATAAATGCCTATTTGCAATTTTTTCTCAAAATTAATTCAGTATTTCAATCAAATCAATTGAAATGGACAAACTGCATGGCACAAATTATTTCATAGAAGTTTTCAAGTGTTCTTTTTATAAATTCCCTTAGAATATTTTATGATAACCAATAACCTAGCAGGGAGATGGTTTCCCCCTCAATGCACTCCCGTTAGGTAAAAATTGTACTTTTCCACCTCATGCATTCCCATTAAGCAAAATAGCCCTAAGATATGTCCCATTGTATTATGCTCCCAGCTCTAATGCTTGGAGAGAAACGTTATTTGCTTCTTTTCGATATAAACATTGCTCAAGCTTTCTTTCTCTGTCTCACACCTAGTGCAGAAACCTTTAGGTGACTGGCAATAATATTTTTGATCTTGGTAACACTGAATTCAGTCTGCAGTCCTCATTCACAGACAGGTGCTTCAAAGACAAAGTTGATGCGGCAAGTGTATGTGGTTTTTTTAAAATCTTTAGAACAGTTTTATAAGATGCCTAAAGAGTAAGGACAACAGTAAAAGACGAACTGATTAATTTCGTGAAAGTATTTGATGTGGAAATATTCTCAAGTGACGGTTCTGATCTTTGTATAAAGCAAAAACAAATTCCAAAAGCATCTCTGATATCTTCGCATGCTATTGATAGCATATGTTTATATTCTTAACGTAAGACTGTAAAAAGTTATGTTGTTGTTCATTTTTTTGTAAGAGCCTAATTTTGAAGTTTTAGTGCCTATATTAATGATTTTTTAGTGCCTTTTGTCTGCCTATTTTGAATTTTTAAGTGCCTAACATCCGGACTCTACTCATAAAAATTCAAATCGAGAAAGATTGGCATGCTACGAGTTATTGGTAAATCCAGAAAATTGGATAAACCTCGGTACATTTCTGGACAAAACGCGGAAAATAAGGACAACACTCATTCATGAATAATATATGTTATCAAAATGCAATACCATTAATTCTTAACAATTATATATAAATAATTAGTGTATAATATTATTGTGTTATTATTTAATTGTAATATTATTGTGTTTTCTTTATATAATTGTAATGTTAATGTTTTTTTAGTGTATAATGCTATTGTTTTATTATTTAATTGTAATATTATTGTGTTTTCTTTATGTAATTGTAATGTTAATGTTTTTTTAGTGTATAATGCTATTGTGTTATTATTTAATTGTAATATTATTGGTGTTTTCTTTATGTAATTGAATGTTAATATTTTTTTAGTGTATAATGCTATTGTGTTATTATTTATTGTAATATTATTGTGTTTTCTTATGTAATTGTAATGTGTTGCTGGTTTTGTTGTTTATTTTTTCTTTACACTAGTACCAATTATTACTTTATTGTAACGGAACTGTCAACAGCACGTACGGCTTACTGCCCGTGGCGACCAATATTTACCGAAAATATTGTAAATATTCTTACTTTTTTGTATAATAAA